>VZRS01001528.1:588840-618404 GCA_013398055.1 Ifrita kowaldi | reverse complement strand
CGAGTCCGCGCCGGACACCCCGGGCCGGCCCAACCCAACCCAACCCAACCCGGCCTGGGACGGCCCATCCCGCCCTGCTCAGGCCCTGCCGGGCCGCGGAGGTGTTTTGGAACTCGGGTTTGGTCACTTATTCGCCGCCCGCTTGCCTTGGGCTCGGGGAAGGGGCTGGTGGGCAGCGGCGTGTACCCGTCCCCGGGGAAAGCACTGAACTGACAGCACTTAGCGTGGCGTAAAGGTAATCGGTCGAGGAAAGTGAAATGCCTGACTTCAGCGTTGCGGCACTGGAGATACCCAAGGCCAGTATGCGCAGACTTTAGTAAGTAGAGTTCTTAATAAAATAACAATTTACTTATTTTTGTTTTAGTAAGAAAACGATGTGCAAATAAAGAATAATCATAACATCCATTTGAACGATCAGTTCCACCAGAAGATCCACAGTAACATCATAAAGTTTAAGCCACAGGACTGGGAACAAAATGCTCCTGTCAGCAATAATTCAAACCCAGTAAGAGGCGCATCCCCTCTCCACACTGCTTTGAGTCTGCTCCAAATACTTCAAAAGATAATTCTGCAATAGCAGCCTTCCTGTTACTGATGCTTGCAATTGCAGCCCAGTGGTCCCCATTAACACTACCTTCTGAACAAGCGTACCCTGACTCAATCAGCAATCCACATTATCAGACAAAAAGAGAAGGAGAAAACACTTGGACAGCTTCTAACTTCAGCATAGCCATACCACGATTACAAAACACACACCCACCAAAAGAAGAAAAGCAATGCTGCAGACAGCATTGTAGATTATGATGGACATTATAGTTCAGGGAGGTGAGGTGAAACAGGATCAGTTCTGTGTTTGTGTGGAGACATTCGCAATCAATAAATAAAATTGTGTTCAAACATTTCCTGCTGACCAAATGCATTTTTAATTAGTAGCTGATGATCACAGAACAGCTTTTATCTATTCGGAAAGTTATATGTTTTATTTCAGCACAAGTCATGTTTAATTTATGCCTAGCTTGGCATTCATAATGTACTCAGTAAAAAAGAGGCCTCAGAAGTACTGGCATGAGCATATAGAAATGCTGCATGTTGTTATTTCACCCTCTTTCTTATCTGTGTGAAGCCCTTGTGCACTCACCGAAGACTCGACATGATGTGCATTCCTCACCAGCTTGTTTTAACTTCAGGGTAACTGTCAGTGGGTGTTCTGTAGGTAGAGTTGTAGAAACACAGGCTTCAAATGTTACCAAATACTGAATAAAAAACCCAAATAGTAAAACTGCAGGAGATCTTGTCAAAACCTTCAGACTGTTGCTAGAAGTCTTTGAATGATAAAAGGTCAGAAGCATTTTCAAGAAGCCACAAATACTGCTTTACACTAGAACACCAAAGCAGGAGCTAAATTATTGTTGACAACACCTCAATGAAAGCGTCCAGCCTTCAACCCTAAAGCCAACATCAATATTGAAGAATATTTGTGAGAGAAATGCATGGTAGGTAAACATGAATTCTAGAAGGAAGTGTAAAAGCTAAAATGTCTTGCAAAACATTGAAGACAATGAAACACAAAACCAGCTTAGTTCAAGACCTCTTTAAAGGAGTTGACTGCGTGTAACATTTGTAGCATACTATTTTGTTGGATTAGAGTGAGTACTTAGCATATTTGCAGGAGGATGCAGTGAGCTGTAAGGAAGCTGAATATTAAGAAGGGGAAGGTATCTAGCCGCAGGCAGAAGAAAAATTACCTCATGACTGCTAAGCTCTGGAGTTTGTGGTGCTGTCCTGAAATGCAGCTGCAAGAATCCAGAGGCGTATCATGACTGCAGAAAGCTGCGTGCCTGGAAAAGGTGTGGTAACTGTTCTTCTATCTTCTAATAAATGTCACTGCAGTGGTTTTATGTAATTTGTATTGTTGTTCATGAAAGCTTTACAGTTTCCTATGTATCTCCTGTCTAGTCATGAACAATACCACAGAAGAAAAAAAAAAGATTAAAAGGCCAAGATGAGGGTGGCAGAACACAACCAGGTCATCTGGCTGAATCCCCTCCGACCACAGGGCTGTGTCTTCCAAGGTGGCCCTACTGGGACATCTGTGCTCTGACAGTGCTGCTGCTCAGAGCAGAAAGAAAAAAATAACTGTGCTTAAGTTTAAGCAGTCAGATAACAAAACCTGAGACACTTTCAGTGTTATGATTGGATTTTAAGTTATTTTTATAGAAATTGAATGTAATTAGTAAAGCTTTTTCACTACAAATGACCACAGTGTATCTGTCTGGAAACCAGGCCAAACTGAAGCCAGTAGTTTTACTCTATAAATAAATTTTAGCTGGTTAGTGCTTTATTCTCTATTCAGCAATGTTTTACATCTGCAGTCTGCTTCTGTATACAGTTCTAGGCCTGGAGCGGTATTTGTTTCCGATGTTCAAAAATCTCTTGATAAAATGTGATCACTGGTCTGGACCTCCTTCAAAAAAAAAAAAAAAGGGCTTGTGCAATTTGATGTTGCTGAATCAATCCCCTATTTTTATGTGGATCTCAGCTTGGAAATGCAGTGGGCCCTGAAGACATTCCAAGTCCCTCTTCTTAACAACTTTCTGCTGTCCCACCTGTGAGGCCCAACCGTGTGGAGGGGTGGGTGGTAGTGGCTCTGGTCCACTTCCCCTGCCTTTGTCCCTCTGTGCCCAAGGGAGCACACCTACACTAAGGTGACTTACATGAGAGTAGAAACACGGCGTCATTAAGGTTGGAAAAGACCTCTAAGATCATAGAGTTCAACTGCTAAGCCTGTCACCTCTTACATCTCTTGGGTTGATAAGAATTAGGGGCATGACAATCTGTGTTCCAGTGCTGCCTCACTGCTGATACTCATGGAAAACAGCAGTTTGGTATGAAGGAAAACTCATGTAACCTTACACGTGAATAAAACTGTAAGTGGAAACAGCCTACATCCCCAGGTAATTATTGTGAAATGTGATGCTCCAGACTACGACCGGACTCAATTTCTTAGTGTCTGAAAAGCCTTCTCCCCACCTCTTTTTTTCTGACACAAACTCCACCTTCTTGGCAGAATGAACAAAGGAAAACGACAATAGAAAGTAACAGCTTAAGCAGTGGTACTTGGCAGACACTGTTTCATTAAGGTCAATTGGAGCATGTCTTATCCAAGGGTTTGTGATCTGTCTCCAGGTTCAGAAATCCCATCCCTTTTTCCCCTCCCTCAGTAAAAACATAATGCTTGAAGTGGAATTAAGCTGAAGCATAACCTATGAAAGCAGCATTTTCCTTTGATTAAAGCCAGAAATAAGTTAAATGTTTATTCTACACACTTGCTTTCATATTTAATAAAATTAAAATATTATTTAAAAAACCCAAATGCAAATACCTAAACATGGTTCTAAGAGAATGCAGACCATTTCCTCTATCTAATTAAGACATCAAGCATGTGTGCATTCTATCAAAAAACAACAGCGGTATTTCTGCAAGCACATCTACATTGTAAATTACTTTGAAATTAAAATCACAAATTTTCAGTTGAGTTGCTTCACTAAGTACAGCAATTCTTTCCTTCCACCCACAACTTTTTCAGTTGAACACTGTGTCCTAGCAAAGTCTTAGCAGCCTTCAAGAAGCCTTAGAGCAATTCCTCCTGTTTTCCAAAAAAATAACTATGTATGTTACAAAGCAAGATGTTAGACTGTATTGGGTGTCTCTATGATTAAGAACAGATTAGCTTACCTATGGAACTGCACACCTGCTGGTAGGGGCATGCTGGCCTACAAAAGACTGAAATGTTTTGCTCAGAGTACATGGAGTGCACTGCACAGCATTAACAATAAATTGTGTCACCTAATATCTGCAAAGTAGGCATCGTGAAATAACACGGTGTATACAATGTTCTTATTTTTGCTTTTTCTACAAGTGAATGGGAGTGCAGGTCTCGCAGGGGAGCACAAGTTGATCCTAATTTGAATCTGCTTTGCACTGTGCTTTCGCTAACAGCTTACACCATGGGAGAGAGTCAAACCAAACAGCTCATTGTTACCATACCTATAAACATAGCTAATAAACTGTAGCTATGGTTTATTAGCAACATCCTGAAATAGCAGATTCTTCTTAATAGTCCAGCTTTCAGAGTCAGATTTTCACCTGAGAAATTATTTGTGTCATTGCTAAAAGACCCTTTGGAGTCAGGAATTGTTTACCTTTTTTTCTCTGTGTGTGTATCATATTAACTTAAAACAAGTCACAGAGAATTAAATCAGCTTTGTGTTATCGACTCAGATAGTGCAGGAAGAACATAGGCAGGAGTGGCATCCAGTGACGCCTAACCAGTAACTTATGAAGATAAGCAGGAATTTCCCAGGTATATTTCTCTCAAGGGGAATTTTTTTGAGTTCTGCTATTCTATCTTCCATCTTCCCTTTTCTCCATCCTCCCCTCTTCCCAAAAGCAGTAGAAAAGAAGAGGAAATAGAAATGGTTTGGGAGGAGATGGAGAGAATATGTAAAAACCTACAGGCCAGAGGCAGGTCTTTTCCCAGGCTTCCAAGCTTGGTTCCTATAAAGTTTAAGTGCCTGTAGCAGAGCAGCTAGGGAAGAGAGCCTCTTCCCCTGTCCCCACCAGGACTCACTAACATATCCAGCTTCTTTTCAAGACATTATGCTTTCACAAAAAATATTTTTTAAAAATTGTTTCTCTTACTCCGTTGCACAACTTTTTCACACAATCTTCAGTTCTCTTGTTTTTGAGCCCACTTGAGGGACCTTCACTTTCTGTGAACACACCGATTTTAGGAACATTGTTACTTTTTTGTATTTGCTTCTCTGTGCTAAAAGTTACGCTAAAGCCCAGGAGGCCTCGGCAGTGCTGCAGTTCAGGTTTTTGATCCAACCGCCACTGACGATGCTCAAGTTTTTATAGCTGGCATTTTACTTCAAGGCAGATTTGTTTGATTCCATGTTACACGCAGACAAACAAGTGCAGAAGGATAATGCATCCAAAACTGGGTGATATCACTACACAATAATTTGCAGGGTTTTCAAAGCTTTATGTATGTTAAACTCCACCTCAAATGTGAAGTAACTGCTATATCAGAAGCGCAAAAGCAGCATTTAGCCTGACCTGTTTAAACCTATCTGCTTTAAAGGTTAATCAAAAAGCACCCCCTTGTATGCAGTCACTGAAACAAAGGATCAGATCATGTAGTTCAGGTTCCCTTTTTTGGGTGGCCTTTTTCAATTTCAGTGTTGAAAGGAGTAAGTCCTGTTTTCCTTTTGCAATGAGCATCCCTGATGAATTATATAACTTTGCAATAAACCAGAATTTTAAATTACAAGTAACTGTTACAGGAAGGCCAAACACACTACAGCACAACCAGCCAGCAGTGCAACATTGTATGAATACTTGAAAATGGAAATTTCTTCCAAGTGGCCGTCATTGTCTGCTTATAGCCTGAAATATGTTGTTTGTTTATTCCAAGTCAGAAATACAACCTATGAACATTACCAGTCAGAAAATTATCTGGTCTCTTGTGTTTGAGCCAAACCCAATATTGCTGCAAAGGGATGAAATTTCAGTAAAGTCAATGGAGCTTTGCCAGTGCTTAGTTTAGTCAGCTCAGTACTGTCATATGCCCATATGTAAAAGTTGGATGGAAAAATTTATTTCATGCTGTAACTATAAATACTATAACTTAATGAAGCTCCCTACCCCATTTTTTTTCTCTATTGACTTTTATTCTACAAATATCACTGACATTGATTCTACAATAATTCATTACATACTATATGCTAGAATAATGTATCACTATTATAATACTTTTTTATTCTCTCAGCAGTGAGAATTCCAGAACTAAAATGACGAGGTATTCTATGCTGGTAGGATAAAATCCAGTTTAATTGGGCACTTTTATACCACCCAGCACAACCCCTGCAGATGTCTGAGAACCAGCCTGCTCCCTGTACAATGCTGAAGGACCAGCAGCCATCTGCCGTGGCACTGCTGGGAACTGGCCGGTGTGCAGGACAGGCAGCCTTAGAAAACACTCTGGTTTTGGTATGCCTGGCTCTGTAAAGCATAATTTGCTTATGTCTTGTGCTTTGTATCCTTCTCACAGTAAACTAATAAACATATAGAACACACATTTTTAGATAAACCCTTTTTACCCAAGAAGGTAGAAAATGACTGAAATGCACAAGTTGGGCTGTACTGGTTTGTACTGACCACAGTGCCTATCAGATTTGTTTTATGGGACCTCAGGGTGAGTATATGACATACATACAAACCACCACAGTATCCTTAGACTGTTTTGCTTTTGACTTAAAATTAACACAGACAAGAGTGCTTATTAAAAGTAACTTTGAGGCCCTGGCTTGGCTGTAAGATCATTCTACTTTTAACACATTACTTGAGTGACCAAATTGATCTGGGAGGCGTAAACATGTAACCTGATCTTAGGTCACTTAGAAAACAAGAAGAAATCAAGCTCCTAAGTGAGCATGTAACTTTCAATATATATGAGTAAAAGAAGCATAGAAGTTTAAGTATTGCTGCTTGATTTCTTGGGGACAGTCCCACTCATTTAGGAATCCCATGGTTTAAGAAGTACACATCATGTAGTGCATTGCTGTACCATTCTGACATAGTGAGTAAGAATATCTGGTTAAATGAATTAAAATGAAACTGAAGAATCCAGTTGCAGTTTTCTGGTAAATGCAGGAGAATATGACACAAATATGCTCTATACTTTGACCATTTAGTTATTGGTGTTACTATCTTCTAAGCCAAGCATCGGAAGGTCAACCCAGAACATGGGAATGTATCCAGGGCTTCTGAAGGAAAAGTAATTGCCATCTGTTCATAAGGTATGAAGCTTGAAAGACCCAAACAAAATGCATTAATAGGAAGAGATAAATAGCTTAACTAAAAATCTGGATCTGGCTGCATCCTTCCAAAACACCATTATGCACATGCTTCCGATGTGAAAATTACAAAAAAAAATATACTGAAACAGGAGATGACAAGCAGTCAGGAAGCCAAAACAGAGAACAACAAAAATGTATTAAGAAAGTGCAAGAGGCAGTCAGACACACGACTCCCATCTGCACACTGCCCCAGTGAATGCTCCATGAATCCAGTTCATTCATGGAAGTCCTTGCTGAATGACACCACTGACAATATGTTAACTGAGCCTTTCGTGGTGTTGGCCCTGCTGAAACACATCCCCAGCAGTCACCGTGATGAGATCTTTACTTAGCACAGCCACTGCAGTTAACAGATAGAACAAGAAAAATAAGAAATAGTAAGAAGACAGCTACAACAAAGTATCTTGAAATACATGCAAATACTACTTGTCTTTCACTTCCATGTTTGAAGATAATTGCAGCAACGATAAACTCTCAAAATTTGGATTAAAAACAAGAAAACCGCACATTTTGCATTGTATTAAGGTAGAACTCAAGTACTAATTTTAAAAATGCTGAATTGAATCACATCTTCCCAAAACACATTTGCTGCATTTTTATGTTACTGCTTTCAGATGTTCCTGGTAGGCAGGAACACGTAACCTCTGAGAGCTGACTCTAACAGATCTCTAGAGTAAACTGAAATATCTAAAGCCCCAGAAGTACGTTACAAACTCTAAAGGCTCTACGACATAACCATATGTACTCAGTGCTATGTATCTTTGAGCTTATACATTCCAATTTAAGTAAACCAGTCTCCCTTCCACAGAGATAAGAAAACCAAGCTGTGTAAAACAAAAACTACCAACCATTCCACTCAAATCTATATTTAGCATTTGCTGCATCATGCTTTAATTGCTGAAACTGCCTCTAAAAAAACCATTTAAAAATCACCAGAAAAAATGCCATTATGATGCACATTGAATGTTCAGAACAAAATTTCACCTTGAAAAACATACACATCAGTTCTGAAGCCCAAAGAAGTTCTAAAATATGGATGAATCATCAACATTTTGTTTCCATCAGGTACACACTCCCAATGTAAAAATTACAAAGAACAAAAATGTACCGAAACCCTCTTGGAGCTCACCATCATGAACAAAACAGAATCTATTGGGAGTTCAAATTTTTATGAACAGAGAGGAAAAGAAAATGCTCTAAGATTAGTTCCCTCTTTAAAAAGAGCAGATAAGTTAGTAAATACAGTAACTTCCATTGAACTAGGAAGTGAGCCAAGTTGTATAAGCAGATCCAGATATCTAGTTTGAGAGGCTGTGAATTGTTTCCTTATCTAATGGAGTCCCTTATTTTCCCTCACTGGCTTTTTTAGCATAATTTTTCATATTACTTTAAAATATAATTTTACATGAAGTATATATAGGTACTCAAACTGGACCATATGGTAAAAGATGCTTTGCTTAAGACTCATTCATTTAAAATAAAAGTGAACAGTCACTGAAGTGGATGGTTATGTAGAGACCCGATCAACCATATCTCCAGCTGCAAGGATTTCTCGCAGAAATTCTTTTTGCTGTCCCAAATAGTGCCTGCAAGATAGGGTTTTACAGCCCCTGAAACTCAGCCACATCAGACATTTCCACAGCACAGGCCTCAGGCTGCTGCATTCTGCAGATCCTCCCTGCCTGGTGGCAATTCCATACAGAACAGCACAGTATGGACTCACAAGTTCTGTGGTTGGATTTACCAGAAAAAAAAGCGGCAGATACAAGAGTTACAAGTTCAGTGTTGGAGAGAACAAGGGTACAAGGTCCTTGTGGCACTGGTCTGTGGGGAAGCTCTGCTTGATACATATGCAGGGTTTGCAAAGCCAGTAGCAAAGGCTTGAAAAGTAATTTCATAGAACTGTAGAATCACATAATGGTTTGGGTGGGAAGGGACCTTAAAGATCGCCTAGTTCCAACCCTCCTGCTGTGGGCAGGGACACTTTGCACTAGACCAGGTTGCTCAAAGCCCTGTCCAACCTGGCCTCAAACACTGCCACTTCCTAATATCTAATCTAATCTAAAGCTTCCCTCTGTCAGTTTAAGGCTATCACCTCTTGTCATATGAATTTGACTGACTGGACCTCAGTAACGACTCTAATGATTATATGAAGGATGAATAAGCACATTAGGACCATAGAACAGAATATCCAGTTAGTTGTACAACTTAAATCATGCAGTTTACCATCCCAGCAGAGTACAGTTTGGAAGGATCAGGGTAAGGTTTTCCCAAGCCCTCATCCCCCATATGGTAAGCTCTTTGCAAAATCTGTCAGAGAGAGAGAGAGAGAGTTCTCACAAAGAACAAAAAGCCAGATTTCTGAATGTGCTCTTTCCCCACCCACACCGTTATCAGCTCTATTTTTAAATACAAAGCTAGCTCCATAGAATTTCCTGAGATTTGACAGTTGGTCACACTGTTACAGATTAAACAGAAGAGTGGCAGACTTGGCTGGACTTACTGCTCGGCACAGCAAAGAGGGAGACCTGCCCCTGTGAGCACATCACGGTGTCAGGAAGTAGCATTTGCTGGACGGCAAACAAGCATGATGCAGGCCTGCCCCTGTTCAGGACACATGACACAAATCCTTTCATCATATTTCAGCTTTGATGCAGGCACTGCCAACAGCTTTAGCCCTGCTCAACTACTGCAGATGAGTAGGCAACTCATTTACTGGCTTGCTTGTATCTGCAGAATAGCTGGCAAGCGCATCATCAGAGTTATTCATGACAGTCCGTGTGTGGGTGTGTGTTGAGGCTTTCAAAGAGATGGTGTAAAATAACTGTTCCTTCAGGCCTTCGTGGTATATAGCCTCTCCTCAAAATCTCTCACTCTTATTCTGCCTTGCACTTTCAGACAGCATTTCCAAACTCGTGGGAGTGAGTCCTGTTGTGGCCATTTCAAAGATGATGAAAACTGAGCACACAGCAGCCCACTATGGAGTTGGGGAGGGAGTCCAGGGCTCTCCAGTTTTAATGTTTCCCTGTTAGACAGTGCTAAATATGCTTGCTATCCATAGATTTGTTTATTCACAGCTCAATGAACTGAGGTTTTGATTAAAATTGATTTTGTTGCAACAGTGCTGTCACTATTATTAACCAGTTTCAATTCCTTTGAAAAAAACCAGGGACAATCCAAGCAGTTCTGTTACCTCTATGCTGTGCATGATTGTTAGAAAAAGTATCAGAGAATAGATAAAATTAAAAACAAATGCACTTTTTAGAAAATTAGTGTTTTCTTAATACAATTAAATACTATTGTCTGAACTCTTTAATACTACCCAGCTGGCTAGTAGAGAAAGAACAGTTTTATTAGACAGAAGATTTTTATTAAAGATGGCTTTAGTTTTTCATACAGCACAGGTTTTTCTGGCTGGCAGAGAATCAGCTTGCTTAGTGAAAACTGTTTTCCCTTGGAAAGAAGAGACTGGTATAGGATGTACCCAAGAAAAGACAATTCCTCTTGGCCGACCTAAGCAGAAGTATTGGCTTGGGTCTCTGAAAGGAGTTCTTTCTTGCTGGTAGTAAGTTGTTCAGCAGCTACACAGATGGACTGGTTTTTTGTTTGGGTTGTTTTTTGGGGTTTGGGGGGCGGAATTTGTGTTTGGTTTTGTTTTTGTTTTTTTTTTCCCAAAAAGAAAAAAAAAGGGGAGTTGAAATTAGCAGCAAGCTCATAACAGATTTTGGAGCCTTAGCAGATGGTAATGGAGAGTCATGGGAGATATAGTTAAGAAGGTGATTTTCCACACCTGCAGAAGGGGAATGATGGAAATTAAGAAGACAATTCTGAAATAACATTAACTTCCAGACCAAAACTGAGGCATAGTTAGTTTTTCAGAAATAAGAAACAGGCTCCTGGTAGGAGGTCTGAATTTTTGTTTGCCTCTTGAACAGCATGAAGCATGCTGTCAGCTCTCACTAAATAGCAACAATCAAGTATAATGTTCTGGGTGCTACACAGAAACATATACATGTACCATGAAGTAGTAGGAATGTGACAGTATCAGGTTTTAGAGTTTTCATGTTCTCTTCAAAAACTCTTCAGTTCAGAAACTGTTCCAACTTCCTTTGATGTTAAAGCTTTAGGCAGAAAAATAAGTAGATTGATAAGTCTTTTCTTGCTTGCTTTCATGAAATCTGGGCAGTCAGTAGGAAGAAAGGAGAAAAGCAGAAAAAGAGAAAAAGGGTGACAAGAAAACTCTGAAAACCTGAAGATTTGGAGAGAAAATTTCTTCATCTTGGAGAGGGTAGGAGGGAAGTTTGGAGGGTAACATTATACTAATTCCTCTTTGGAATAATTTATAAAATTGGATATGCAGATAATTCACATACACAGATCTGTGAGCTTAATTGGCCTGGAGACCACACAACCCAGCAGACTGCAGAGCCTCCAGAAGGCCCAGCTGTTCCTGTCCTTCAGGACACATCCTTGCTGAGTGCTTTGCTTACAAGCCGAGGTCTTTTTTGTCACAGTAAACAAAGAGAAATTCAAACCAAGCAGCCAACCCTGCTCACTGTCTATACATAGGGATTTCTGAGAGAGATGGAAAACAATCCCAGCTAGTCTGAAAGCAAAAGGACATTGCTTAAAGACACTTACTTCCTTCCTTCAATTTGCATTGTCCATACTCTTACTTGTATATGGATCATTGTTAAATGTAAGATAAAGTAGAAAGCCAAAGAAAAAAATAATAGACATATTCCCTTCTGGGCATTAATATAAACAATCAAGCAGCTATTTCAGTTACCTTTTTCGTGATCTGTCCTTGTTCCCGTTAGGAGGTCTTGCAATTCCATTTACATTGTGCCCCTCCATAGTGAAACAGTGTTCCAGCACAACTATGTATTTCCAAGTGGCAAGATAGCAACCACATGTTAACAATTTCCTTCTCAAGACCAAGATGCTGCAAGTGAAAAATCATGCCTTGGCTTTCTGCCTGCTTCTGTCTGGCTTAATTAGCTGATCACACCAACAATCTCAGCTGAAATGATTCTCAGTAAAAGGGTAGGGGGGAGCTGCTTGAGCAGAACTGGGTGAAGCTTTACACTGAGCTACGACCCTAGCAAGATCCAAGAAGAAAGGATCAAGGGCTTTGGCTCAACATCTTCCTTATCCAGACGGAATTTGAATTTTTGGAGACTGAAAGCAGGATTCTGAATAAAGCCTGATGCCTCCTAAAACTTCAATAACTGCAGCTACACAAGTTCAGACATTGGTTTTGGGGGGTTGTTCAGATCACTGTAGAGAAAGAGAACCACTGTAAAACTGAGAGCAAATCTTTATCACAGTCTCCCAAAGTGCTTTGGATTTAGAATCACTTAGTAGCAGGCAAAATTATGTTGAAGAATCACAAACATTTGCACCATTGCCTTGGCTTTATTTTTTTTCCAGTGACTTAGTGTCATCAGCTCAGTCATAAAAGATGATATTTTCCCTACCTCTTTACTACTTGGTGGTGGCACTACACAGCATGGTAGCCCCACTTCTATAGTATATTCACCAGCACAGAACAACTCATGTTTCTGTGCTCTGCCTGGAGGACTGTACAAAATAAAGTTTTCCATGGTAATCAAGTCAAAGTGACGTCCCCGTTTCTTAATGCAACCCTGAAAGTGCTGAACAGCAGTAAAACAACACTTAATAGCATTTATGGTTTAAACACACTTAAAACAAAGATTCTAAAATCTTTACAAAAACAAACTGCACTTCTCAACCATCTTGCCAGGATTTTACAGTGTCCATCACAAACATTTTCCAGCTATGGATTATTTTTAGTTCAGGTTTCAACTCAGCTAAGGCATACAGACTGAAAGCACATTCAATTAGCATAGTCAGTTTAAATTGATTTTTGTTCACAATATAAGATATGATGCATAAATCTCCATTGAAGATATGATGGTTTATTCACATCATTCCACAGATGAGGAGAGGCCCATGTGTTTATTTGGTGCAGGGCTGGTTTACTTCAGCAGACTTGTGCATATTAGCAAACTGAAAAGGAATGCAGCAGCCCATCTCCTATAAACACCATTTGGCTATTTAAGCCTACACTGCACTAGGAATAGAATTATATCTCACAAACACCACCAAATGCCGGAGCATATAATTTATTCACTGCACGCTACATTATTTTCAAATCAGATTTTATCTGTCCCTTACTATATAAAGCTGGGGAAATATTCTCCTACACATGGAGCACTTCTGCACTGAGGAATTACACCACTCTGAAACCAATTTACAGGCTATGCATTGAAGGTCCATCTACAAGGCAGATTCAGATTTTGATTTGGATCTTGCTCCTGGTTCAGTGACTGACCTCAGACATGTTCCCCAACATTTGTTTTTCACATTGTCTTTCACTGAGACTTTTGTCGGCTCTGCTTTCCTTTGTCCTATACTATCTTCTGTTGCTGTCCCTCATATCTCCTGCTTGCTTAAACATGGTCTCTGGAATGCTGTCTTCTTCAGGCTAAGAAGTATCTCTTAACATTCATGCAAACTCTGTTCATCCAGGTGAAGACCATGCAGCCAGGTCTGTAGTCTGCAAACCTTCCTACAAATGCTGCCTTCTTTTGGGCAAGTAAGGACCATAGTCAGTTTTAGTGCCTCAGCATGCAAAGATGATTCAAATAATAATTAAAAAAAAAAAGGTTACATTTGATGCAGGCAGATAATGAAGCCTTAGGACACAACCCTGTCTGATCAATCTATTTCAAATTGGGAGTTTGCAACATACTTTGGACTGTACAGTTTTGCACACAGAGGATAAGCTCTGATCTTTTATGCCTCCTCCTTTAGTTAAGTTAGGTTTTCACACCGACAGCAGAGCTATTGTGTGCATGACATTTACTGCTGGAACTGGATGCTGTGTCTTGGCAATGAATGGAAAATCTGAGCATTAGTAGTGAAAAGATATCTTCAGAGTGTTCCTTGGTCTCTTGTTAGTCATTCAACATAGAGGAATTCAGCACAGAGGAAACATGCTGGGTGAATGTCAGTGTTCCCAGCTCTGCCTGAAGAAAGAAAAATCCTGCTATAAAACAGAGTACGGGCACTGAGCACAACAGGCTCCAGATTTTCAGTGCACACCAATGAAAACCTTCCTGACAGCAGAGTTCCAGCAACCTAGCTGGGGTTTATTTGGGAAAGGTGCAGTTTTCCACATAGGAAAGTGAATTGGGATGCTTGTTTTCAGGTTGTGAGGAAAAATCTAATTGCTCTGACTAATTTGGATTTAGATGCAGCTTTATAGCCTGCAGCAAGAAGACACAGTCAACTGGATGGAAAGTATAATGTCATCTGAACCAGAAGTTCCCCATTTTTTGTAACCTCCCTTGAGAGTGGTGTCCATGGTCTGTGTCTGACTGGATTCCCAGGAGACAACACAAGCTCTTTGTACAGGTACAACTCTAAGGCTTTGCATTTTCTCACTATTTTGCCAGGTTTGTATCACTTACCAACTTCACCTGAGTATGCTTTTCTGTCTGTCTGGATCAGTGTCCTCAGTTGAGACAGCAAAGCCTTTTCTAGCTGAAGACATTTCCCCCCCTGCAACCTTTTAAAAAGTAATTCACAGTCTGGGTCACATCCCAAACACTGTGTGTGAGCCTGGCCACTGTGTGCACAGTCTGGCACCACGAGGGGACTGGAGCCAGCTCCAAGCTCTGCCTGCCACGGACTCCCCCTGGATCTGATGCGTGCACAGGGGTCCACAGCTTTTTCCCTTGCAGTGGCTTTGTAGATAACAATCTGAAGATGTACAGAATAGGCCACAGAACCTATGTAATTTAAAACTAACCTGGGTTACTCACAAAAGCCTGTGATACGCTGGATTTCTAATCTGGAATTTGTATGTCTCTCAAGCCAGAGTCAAATAAAAAGAAAGAGCTTAGACAAGGCACGAGACAGTTGTTGTAATCTCCCTGCCCTTAGCAATGCCATGAGGATGATGCTCTTCTGACTGATGTGTTGTGTAATGATCTTTTGCATATAATTCTTCATGCAATTAGACTGAAATCTACTGTCTAGAAGACACGTTGAGCATTTATGCCCTGTATTTTCTCAATTTATTCATACTGAAAAATAGGGAATATATCCAGCCAGTCAAGGTGACACTCAATGTTGCTCTTTTTGCAGTACCATCCACTAGAAATGTTACTTACAGCAGCTGTATTTGACTTCATCCTGGCTACATAGATTAAAAAAGAACCCACATTTCAGTTGTTTACAGATTATAACAAAAGATAATTATTTGGCTATGGAAAAATGATCTAACATGTCTAAAACCTGCTTCCTTCAGGGTTTCAAGAACTCGGGGAAGGAGAGGGAGGGATTTAGTGAAAATTTTTTGCAGTTCTTAAAGAAGACTAAACTTAAGCAGAAGCAACCAAGGATTTGACTTTCAGAAATTGTTATTTTCATTTATGTTAAGAAAGAATAAAAGTTTCTCTCTTTCCTTTATGTCATTATTACAGTATATCATTACATATGGGCTTTTTGTTAGACAAAATTTTTCTGGTAAATCATGACGAGGTATAGCTTTGGCTCTTAAATGATATATAATTGTTTAATATTTACATTTTTTCACACAGTTTTGCTAAATAATTTCTAGTAGTCACTGAAGAGTGTGTTTACCACACGATGCAGTTTTAAAACATGCACAAAACCAATTCCGCACACAAATGTTTCTGTGGGGGAGTTAAAGTTGTAATAATTTGGCACCAGAGTGTCAGGCACTTGGCAAGTTTTGATATTGGACAAGCAAGAAAATGTGGTTATTTGAAAGACGTAATTTAGGATAAATAAAATATTTACACAAGCCTAAACCAAGGTGCTTGCTTTGTGAAGTGTATTTACATGGGTGCTAGTACACTAAAAAAACCCACAAAGGACACACGGGAACATAAAATGAGACAAATGCATTTACAAATCATGTTACAGGCCAGTGAACAAAAGATGCTGCCCTTGACACATAGTCACTGGTCTATAAAGAGAGATGTGTGTTTAATCTTAACCTGATTTCCAGTGGACAGATGGCATCATTTTGCAAAGCCTCTGGTATCACAAGGCCTTACATCAACATTGCCACATCTGTAAAGCAACAACTCCCTAATAGGTAACAGATTCCAGACTGGGTGATTTTTACCCTTAGAACTCCCCAAAAGGATACAGGGGGATATTAATGGGAAGCCAGCACTGCTGCCTTTTTTGGATGGTGCACTTCTGTTCGCTTTGCTATCCATCAAGTGCAGCATGAATGGGCAATGCCGTGCAGCTCCCCAGGACACCGCAGAGAGGAGAGAGAGCCATCAGAGAAAATTACATCAGCTGAGCTGCAGAGCAGAAACGATAGAGCCAGCAGGGCCCAGTGCACCTTCCTTTATGCCATCATGATGCCATTTGATGGAAACCAGCTGCTCTGGTCATGTTCTTCACGCTATACCCGGCCCTGCCACCAGAACACACAGACAAGACCCAAGTGTCTGATGCTCTTATGCTTTGTTTTCAGTAATTTCATGTATTTATGTAGATTGACGTTCTTGTAATTAAAACAAAGAATCACTATCAACAAATCTCTCAGACCTTTAAATGAAATTTAAACTGATTTCCACAAGCTATGTCAGCACTGACAATGCCGCATTAAGCCTAGTAAAATAAGACTTTTTAAAATGTATCTGCCCATTTCACAAGGAAATACATCTGAATACATCTCTAATGGCACTCCATCTCTAGTTATTCAGAAACTTCCTGTCAAAAATGAATTCTCTTGGCTTGCTTTACCAGAGGAATCGCTGCATACATGCCAAATCAACAAATCACTGGGTAATTCATAATGATAGGTTATCAAGAAACTGATAGAAAGTGTTGCATGTGTAGGAGGACTAGACTAATCTTAGAGAAGTGAGGGATAAATTTTCAACCCACCATTCCTAGATTTGCATTATTAGTGCCCTTATTGATGCCTAGCATCAGTGGATAACACTTTTTCGTGTTTTTTTGCTGAAGAAAATAAATCAGGATCAGTTTGGATGTGGCCTTGATTTCAGTTGAGATAGGTGGATTCCTGGGTGTCCTAACAGATAACCTCTTCCCTGAGCTGCACAGGGTCCTAGGAAGCCTGGATCCTGGCAGAGTCCCTGGCCCCAAAGCTTCCCCACAGCTGCCTCCAGACTCATCATCCAGGGGAAGAGTTGCCCCCTGTGCTGCCTGGATGTCCACTGGAGCGTGGGTGGCCTGGCAGCAGACTGAGCCAGCAGGCAGAGAGCCACATCACGTGTAAAGTCAGCTCTGAGCCAGGCTGCCTCCTCACTTGCTCCTTTGCTGAACTTGAAAGCAAACTGGACATCTTGCTGTGGAAAACCTCGAGCCATCTCCTGCTGGAGAGGCCTGCCAGGAAGCACCTCAGGACTGCTCCTGCTGCCTGGCAGAGCCACTGTGGTGTAGAAAGGTGTCCAGCCAAAAGACAGACAAGCTTTACCCTTGGAGCAGTGGGCTTTTTGATGGGAGTCATACTGCTCCCGGGCCAGGAAATGCCTGGGAACAGTGTTCTTTCCTCCTTAGACTGCACAGCTGCACCTTGTCTTCCAAACTGGTCTGGCTCAAAAAGTGATTGTCACACTAAATTCTCCCAGGAGGAAGAGCATTCTTTTTATTTGAGTGAGATAGCAAAACATATAAACAAAAGAGATTCCACAAAAATACTTCTATGATTATTTTTCTGGAATATGCACAAAAGCTGTTATGTTTGGCAGTGAATTTTACAGTCACTTGTGTTGTTCAAATTTTTACCTTTAAATAGCACTCCTAAATACTCCTGTACTGTTTTATCTGCCTGTTCCATGATGCTTCTGCAGGAAAAATTACCTCATATATTTGCACCTCCCATATTTGCACACTGTAAAGTTCATCATTAGAAAATAAACAGGAAAAACCACCCCTTTGAATTTTGCACAGCCTAAAGCATCTCTCAAAATAAGAGCACTGAACAAAATCTTCCTGTCATTTTATTTTTTACTTCCAGGGCCAGTTTTGGAGCATTTCTTGTACATGAATCAGTAAGGAGCTCCAGTGCAGGAAGTGCAGACAGGCAGGAGCTGCAGTCTGCTCAGTAGCAGTAAGTCTCCATAGGTCCAACCTAGACAAAGCCCGGAAGGAATCCCAAGAAAGGGATGTTGTTTTACATGGGCTACATGCTTATTGCCCCAGTAGCTTTCTGGTTTCTTTACCCTCTTCTATATTTTACGTCATTCCTCTTAGTACTGAAAAAAATCAGGCTTAGGATCTAAATCCTGAGACTTCTTTGAAAGTTTTGATGAAGTCCTGCGTGTTAGTCTTGTGAAGCCAAATGTGATTTCTCTTCTATGATTTTTATTCTTTGTTCAGTACTCACCTTTTACTGTGTTCTTCATAAGCAATTATACAGAAGTGCAGGATTTGTTTTACACCTCAAATCAAATTTCCTTCTCAGCTGCTTCAGAAAAGGAACAGACCACTTGTGCTGAAAGTCGTCTCCTCCTGCTGCCTTTGTTTCCCCAGCATCATTGATGGCACGTTTATATCCTGAAGCAAAGGGCCCTGCCAGTTCTTCTGTGCCATCTGAGGTGGTGAAAGTGCTTTCTGTTATCCAATTGGCAAAAAACCCAAAGCCAGCAAACCCAGGGATCTAAACTAGCTCAAAAGGAGCTTAAAAAACCAGGCTCCTGTGGAGAGCTGCTCCTCCTCCAAAGGATTTATGGCTTTCTCTACAGATCACAAAAGTATATAATGGATCAAGAAGATAACCACAAGTATAAAGAAAACAAGCATGTACTCTTACATCCTGTTCTAAAATGTCCTACATACAAAACTATTCACTGTAATCCCTACATGAAACATTCACTAGCTTTATACACTGTTGTAGAAACACTAGAAAACATTTTGCATATCAAACAATGTTAAAGTGTTCACTTTTTGTCCTATTGCTAGTATTTTATGAGTTTGCATGCTGAGTCTCTTCTTTAAAATTATTCTGTGCAAGTTGCTGACAAGTGTATCATATCTGCACAGTGGAAACAAAGCATTTAAAATCACGGAGCCATATTCTGCACACACTTACTCTACTGTAAATCCCAAGTAACTGCTGACCTCACCGGATTTAAACTAGATTTATAATGAAATTCAGAAATTGTCCCCTACTTCCACTGATTAAGCTTCCAAGTCATTTACTTATGACCTTTTCTGAGTACAAAGGCATTTTAGACAGTGTTATGTAAGTGCCTTGCTAGGTACAGTATGACTTCAGTTAAAAAACAATGATGGCAGCAATTACAGTTTCTCCTTCTTCAATCTTCTTTAGTACTGCTGGAACAAAAAAAAATACTTTTTTTTTTGAAAGCTGTACATTATTTTCACTTCTGATCTTGTTCTGTGGCTCAAAGAAACACAAAAAGTTCATCTAGAAGCAACTTACTTGAGGACAC
This sequence comes from Ifrita kowaldi, assembly GCA_013398055.1. NCBI lineage: Eukaryota > Metazoa > Chordata > Aves > Passeriformes > Cinclosomatidae > Ifrita > Ifrita kowaldi. Next base: position 598,981 of record VZRS01001528.1, on the reverse strand, counting down.
AGTTAATTCCCTGCAAAATATAAAGTTTTGGTTTTTTTTAAATTTAACATTATTTTCTTCAGCATCCTCTCAAATGTCCCGAAGAAAACAGCTTCTAGCACTTGTCAGGAAACTAGTCTACAGTCTCTCCAGCATCTCAGTATGCTGACCTGGGGACTGTGAAATAGCCCAGTCCAGGGCAGTATCTCTCTCTTAGTAGTAAAAAAAGTAGGAATGGAGTAGGACAAACCCCAAACCCTAGACTAACATCAAGCCCTTGAGATCTACCTGAGACAATAGTATCCATACTACCTCAGGAATTTTATTGCTTTGCACTACCCCAAATGCTTTCCCTCTGGAAAGCACTCTCCATAGCCTGTCATGGAGCACTGAATCCATCTAATTGCTTCACTAGGTGATGTTAGACCCACCAAACATTCCTAACAGGATAGACAGCTCAAGAAACCTGGCTTATTTTTGACACCACACCTGCACAACTCATCCACAACTGGGAGCAGTTCTGATGTGGAGTTTTGCAGTATCAGTGTAATCATGCTGGAGTGGTGCATTCAAGCAGAGGCTGCACCGAACAAGGTTTGCAACATGAATATAGAGAGTGGAGACCAGGAAGATCATTAATTCATACATGTAAATACATACTGAACACTCTGACTCTCTTCTTTCTGGTCAGTTACTTGTAGCAATTTTTCAATCTGCTTGGAACATATTTTGGGCTTGGGAAATCCTTTTGGCTACATGGAAAAGGAATTACTCCCTGTGTTACACTTCCACTCATGCTGCTGATCAAGTTGGACTCATCAGAATCACAGAATAATCTGTGTTGGAATGGACCCTCAAGGATCATTGAGTCCCACTCCCAGCCCTACACAGCATCAATCACAAGCCCTTTCAGTCTTTTTCCATGGCAAAATAAATTCCTGCTACCACAAGCCCATGTGCATTGCATACTGTGTGTTTTTACGCCTTCACCTCAGCATTTACTTTTACCAAGCCATTTAATTTGGTCTCGGCATTTCTGTACTGCAGAAAACTATAAACACATGAAATCTCCCTTTTCACAGATATGATCTCCTAATTAAACACAGATTTAATTATCTCTGCCTTTATAACTGTGAATAATTCCAAGAAGTTAACCATTATTTTCCTTCTATGCTCAGTACAGGGAACTGCTTTGAGTGCTTGCTTATCCCACTAAAACTGCTCTCCCTGAGCACTGCCTCCAAGAAACAGCTCTTCGTAAGTTTGAGGAAAGATGGACTGGTTGTCTCCACAGAAGCTTCTTGGCTCTCTAGCTCTGCAAGCCCTCCAAATCCAGGAGCTTGGGCCAAACAGAGAATAGGCTGAAGAAAGATGCCTCCTATGTCAGCTTCACAGTCACTTCCTCAAGTCCTGGCAACGTGAGCCAAAAGCTCCCTGACACACAAGAAGCAAGAAGGATTTAGGAAACATAAATGGCAGATTGCTCCAACCAAAACACAAAATACTGCTCCAACATTGGTGGAAGAACATCTCACATGTGCCAGGTGTCCTGAATGTGAGTTAAGAAAGACTTGGAACTTGGCCTTTGTGTGTCTCCACTGAGGAGCTGACCAAGCTCATTTGACAGGACGCCTACGACACAACCAATGCAGANAGGCAGGATTGTGGGCGGTCCAGGGCGGAGACAAGACATTATAAAAGAGCCTAACACTCGAGGAAGGCAGTCGTTTTTCTCACCTCAGATTAGCTGCAGGTGATGCCCGACGCTGGGTGTTATCGGCCTCTCTCTCTCTCACCAAGAGACACTGTAATTGCTTTGGCTTTAGGCTGGCTAAAGTCACCCCAGCGCTGCAGCTCTCTGCAGAAGGGACTCAGAGCCGGTCCGGCCATTACAGTCTCCAATCCCTGTGTACCCGGGGTTTCTTGTTTTCCTTTATCTATTGATTTTATGGATCCTGAATTCTTTTAATTAATCGCAATTTTTAATTAATTTTCTCCTTAATAAATTTTATTTTTTTATTAAAATAAAGAGTTGCCTCATTCCTGAAACACCACCACCGTAAACCTAACATTGCAAAGACCACCAATGGAAATTGATTCCATTTCAATTAGTTATTGCTATTTTTCTGTTTCTATTTTGAAGTCACTTGGAGCTACCCACTGCAGTTGAGGCCTGATCATAGAGGAACTACAAGCTCAAGCAAATTAACTTAATCTATGCGGAGCAGTGTGGATGCTTTTAGCTGGGGTCTGTCTGCAGTGAGTAACTCAGTGTGCAGTAGCCAGAGTGTGAATTTGCAGCCCACCAGCTCATCTGCACAAGGCTTTTGAATGGTCCCTGGGAAAGCACCGTTAAGTCACTGCTATATGTATATGATATACTAAGGACACCCATAAAGAATATACTTCAAAGTAGCTAATGAACTATATGTTCAAATGCTGCCTAAGTATCCACTTACGTGTTCCATGCATTAATTAACAACCTAAAATAGAAACCATAGGAGTTGGTGAAACCCGTGTTTCCTGTTGTGCTACAGCAGAAATAAAACCAGAGGCACTGATAGGTTAAGGTAGCAACAGGAGAGGAGGAACTTGTACTCCAGTAATCCACACAAGGACCAGCACTCAGTTCTTCTCCCACACAGCTTCTCCCTCTGCTCTCCCCTGCACCAAAGCTCACTGTCCTGCCCCATGGCTCAGGTGTCCAGCCCTGTTCCCTGGTTTGGTCACTCATTTCCCTGCTTCTTCAGGGCTTACTGCAGCCCAGCGATGGCCCCAGCCTGGCCCAGCAGAGCAGACTGTTTCCTGCATGCCTCCTGACTTTCTACTGAACTGCCCTATGGTCATCACAGTTAAACAAATAAAAGAATTTCCAGTTTAGAGGGTTTAATTATCTTTGATTTAATGCTTGTCAAAAGCTTTTCCTCCTGATGTAACTAATGTGAAATTCCAGGAAATGATCAGTTAAACCCAAGGAGAGTCTGAGTGGACACTTGTGCTGGCTGGACACACAGATAGAGTGTCCAGCCAGGACAATCCCAGAACACATTGCCATGTTAGAGCATGCTGCTTGAAGTTTTCATAATATTATTTTCTGCCATATTCTAACTCACAATATACAATTTTCCCCCATCTCCCCAAGCCACAGCCATGGGATCTCACTGGTTCCTGGCCCTGTGGGAGGAGGACGAGTAGGGTGCCCCGCACCGAGTCACAGAACCCTGTGAAGGTGTTACACATCACTTGGCCTCCAGCTTGGGATATGTGCCTCTCCAGATGCCAGTGCCAGGCCGTGAGTCCTGATGCAGGAAGTGTGGCCCTTACGGCATCTGCTCTGCTTCCCAGGTTTAAAAGCAGGGAATGAAAGGAGAATAAAAGCCCCTCTCCAAAGCAGACTCTTTCTGACACCCTGTGTCTGTATAATCTCAGTCTCTTGGCCGGGACCTGTGGAGTAGGTCCTGCCAGCAGGAATACCAACACAGTGTTACTCTTCCTCACCATCCCCAGCAATGCTGTTCACCAGAGATGTGTTTCTTTCACGTGTGTAAGATAATTGCCAAAACAAAGGATTTAAGTATACATTGCTAATCTTATTTGGATTCTGCCCAGAAGAACAAAAGCCTTTTAAATAAGAAGATAATAATAGCAAAGTCATACTATTGTGTTTGAGAAATATTTATTCAAAACTCTAAGAAACAATTGCTCAAAATTTTCAGGCAAGTACCAGAAGTTCTATCATTTGGGCACATATTTTGTGGGTTTTTTGAAACTAACTCTTTGCTCATATTTTTTTCTGCCCAGTTCCCTCATGAGCCTGGCTGGTTTTTCCCCATTCCCTGCCCCTCTGTGGTTAATCACATTCTCTTTGCTGCTTCCTCCTCACTCTACTTGGATGTCCTCTTCTGGGTTCATGCCTTCACCTTCTCACCATCTGCCTTGCTTGGGTGTTTGCTCAGAGAAGCTTTTCTTGCTATGGGACCTCTGAACTGACGGCCCTGTCTGCTCCCCTCCAGCTCTGTCCCTGGGAGCTTTGGAAAACTGAATTAACAAGTGTGGACAGCTTCATTTTGAAAGGTGACAGGCAGTTTACATAAGATGGAAAGATGCACTTCCACAGGATCAAAGCCTCTGCAGGAGTAAAGACACCTCTTGGCCTGGAAACAGAGCTCTTCTATGAGAGTTTTTGTGCTTAACCTTTTATAATGCTCTGTTCTGTAAATTACAATAAAACTGAAATCTGTTATTTGAAACTAACACCCTTCTCATCACACCAGCTTTGAATTATGTGCTGAAAGCTCCAACTGCAACCACTTGAATGGTGGAATGGGACTGGCTACGAAGTCAGCTGGCAACATTAGGAGGGCTATTTTGGTTGCTGCCAGCAGCTAAATCACATTAGCCCACTGCCACACTTCCCTAGGAACCGACTGCAGGGCTGGGTATAAAAAAAGTGTTATGAAAGAGAAAGGTCTCCAAATAATGCCATTGCTCACACCCACACCCAAGAAAGGGAAATATTTATAAACAATTCTGCATATATTTATGTAGTTTCCATGGCTCTCCTCTGTCAGACTCCATCTGTGCTTTGCCTGAGACCATCTTCCTTACACTGCATTTACTCTGTGACTGTGACTTTTCAGGGATAAGAGAGGGATTTGATTCACAATTTTGACTGAACAAACTGCAAGCAGGAAGAAACACCACTCGTCCATGATGACACATTTAGCTCAGTTATTGTTACATCTGATACCTGCGTGAGGCAAAAAAGGCAGAAAATGTCAATGGTGACAGCAAAGACCCTTTACCTATCCCATAATATCTTGAGGTGCTGCTGTGTCAGGCAATGTTTCCTGCTGGAACTTGGTTCTGAGTGAGGAGGCTGCTGTGTAAAAGGGCGTCAGAAAAGGTCAGCCTGTTTCCCTGAATGTCCAGCAGAAGGACAGGGTTGTGTCCCACAAAAATCTGCCCAGTCCTTTGTCCTGGAGGGTTTTGTTTCCTGCCCTTATTCTTGCACTTGACGTGCATTTTAGGTACATGGTAGCTCTCCAAACACCATTTCCACTGATTTGTGCTGCTGTTCCATAGGAAATTTTGACTGTTGTGCAGTGTTTCCAGCAGATTAATGGCTGGATGGGAGCAAATGGTGGTCCATAAGTAAGGTGAAGGATATTAATTCCAGTCACTAAATCCTTAAGAAATGCCCTGACCTCTGTTGGTTATTGCTATAAAAACTGGAAAAAAAAAATCCCAGGCATTTTTTCTCTATGACATAACCACCACTGGTATGCATAGAATATATATTAGTAAATCCTTTGGCTCTCCCTCCGTACTGTAGTCATCATAATTTGCTATTTTGGGGGAAATACATGCTAATGTGCTGGGAAGAGTGAGAGAAGGAAACCACTATTGCTTTGAAAACCACAGTCAGAAATGAAGGCTCAGTTTCTCATTTTCTAAAGTGTCTTTACTTCCCTGTAGCATCACTTTTAAAGTTCTTATTGTTGTTTGGAACTTTAGGCTCCAATCCTTGGAGTCATTTACTTCATCCCTTCCCCTGGGTAGCTCCTGTTATTTTATCTCAGAGGATTCACTAGAATACAACCATGCGGTGTTTGTGTGACATACATGTGTGTGCAGAGGAGGAAATGAGAGCAGAAATGTGTCATCAGCATTTGAAAGGGATGTTAGGGCACAGACAACCAGCAAGCAGCTCTGAATGTAGATGGTGATGGACAAAGTGGGCAAAACTACACCTCTGCATGAAGAGGGAGTTACGAAAGTGAGAAGCTTAAAAGGAAGGTAGCTACTTCCACTTAATTCTTAGCACTTTACTGAGGGCTTTATTGCACAACCTTTTCTCCCCCGTGCATTTCATCCATTGTGTGCTCCTCCTACCAATCTGCTTTATGGACATTTTATTGCTTTTAAGAACCTCTCAGAGGACACCTCATCTTATGTGAGGACTAACAAGATTTCAATGCCCTGTGTCCTTGTCCCTCACAAGACATCACTGCACAAACCATTCCCAGGAATTCTTTCAGAAGGGACACCATGCTGTTGCCCATAACTCTAAGGGCAGCAGATGGAAAAATTAAAACTATGATGACACTAAGAGATACAAGTTAATTAAATAAGGCACAGGAGTATTTTAACAAATGCTATCCTGCCACACAACTCAGCACTATTTTAAAGATAATGCTATTGTATTTTCATCAGAGTCAGCAGTAGATGTGATAGTTCTTGGATAAGATCCTCTGCCTCCTGGCAGGCTGTTTAGAAGGAGATGGAGGCAAACCAATGCCTGAAATGGCTTGGAGGATGATAAAGGCATTGTTTAGTCCAGCTCCAAGTTAGGTACTGATGATGCACATTGGAAAATATTTTCTCTTTAAAAGCTTTGGTAACAACATTTTTGATTAAAGGCAAACACTAGATCTGTACTATTAGAGCAACTTTTGTTACGGGGTCCAGGGAGAGTCGCAAGATTCAACAGATCTGCTCCAGTCATTTATAGATAGAACTAAATTGGAACACATGCCACTCTTTCTATCCTTTTTTGTTAATCCTCTGCTCTGTTTGCTCAAGACTATTCACAAATGCTAAGTTCACTGACAGTGAAACTTGCTTTTTTACAGGTTTTGCAATAGACTTAGAATCATAGAACCATAGAATAAGCCGAGTTGGAAGTGACCCATCAGGATCATCAAATCCAACTCCTGGCCCTGCACAAGACACCCCAAGAGTCACACCATGTGCCTGAGAGCATTGTCCAAACACTTTTTGAACTCTGGCAGGCTTGGTGTTGTGATCCCTTCCCTGTTCCAGTGTCCATTAGTCCATGCATTGCCAGGGACTTGTAAACCACAGGTTGAAAGTTGTTAATCTCTCCCTCTGTAGAGACCTTGCAAAAGCCAAGAGCACCTCCACTGCACAATCCCTCATGGCTTCCATAAACAATTTCTGTCCTCTGACCAAGCTGCCTTTGCACAAAAGATGATCCCATCAGTCACAGCACTGCCTTGTTACTATCCATGTAATTCTAATTTCTCCATTGCCACTGTTTTTGCCAAGCTTTCTACTCACTGATCAGCACTTCAACTCACCAGTCTGCAGAAGCTGTTGCCTTTACTCTTCAAACCTCTATTCTCTGTGTTCACAAAACAAATCTTGCTGTGACCCTTACCGCAACTGTAACTCCATTAATGAGTTTCTCCAGGAAGGCTAGGAAAGTGCTGGGTGATAACAGATATGGTACCTGCTGCCAATTACCAACTTGAACTAATTGCTTAACCTGTGTTGTTTATCAAGACCCCTAATCTTACCACACCTGAGAAGTTTTTGGGAGCCAACCTCACCTGTCTCCAGTGATTCCACAGCACTGCTTTATGAGCCACACAGTGCTTTACTAAGGCAGACCTAACAGCTCACAGCTGTTGGAAAACGACCTGATTTCTCTGATCAGCCATCTCTGATGACTTGTGCAGCTTAGCAGCTCATCTTTCTTAGGTACTAACAGTAGAATTGACCTACCTCATTCTTTATTTAAGAATATTTTTTTTCTTTCTGTGTATTGTACAGCAAATGTAACTTCCTGAACAGACCAGCTCCTCTTCCTCTGGATCATTTTGCTCAGAGCCATCCACTCTTTGGACCTTTTGTTTTCACTGATTTCTGGATGTCACTCTTAACTTTCTCTGCTACAATGCAATCCTCATTATCATCATCATTCTTCTTGTAGACTTCTTTATTTTGAATATTACCTTCTCTTTAGAGTGTCTTTTCCTGAGATCATAAGATGTTCAGCTCAGAGACTGCCATGTAGTGCTTCCTTCTTAGTCCTTATTACTTTGAATATCTCTCTCACCTTGAAAAATCTGAAGATAATCCTGCAATTTCAAAGTTTCTCAGAAAACACTTTATTTCAGCTTGATCTGTTTGCTTGCACTTTCTGCAAAGTTTTGGGGGTTTTCCCACTCATAGTGTGCATGCCCCTTCACAGTGTTCCCTGCCTCTGCTTTTTCACAGGCCAGCATATTTTCTGCTATCAAGGGTAGCTTAACCACTTTCATGGCATATTCAAGACAGAACTTTTTAAGGACCTGTAGATATTCCTCTGTATTTTGTTCTGACCTTGTGCCAAAAGCTTGTGGCTCACCATCTTCTCATAGTCCAGTTTTGCCATAGGTATCTCTGGCATGTTCTACTGATGCCTTGATTTCCCTTCATTGCTTATGCTGCTATGAAGAAACAGGAGATTTGGTGGAACCTTTGTGACTGAGATAAACAAGAGGCAGGGGAGTTTTAGGGAAGAATCACTCATGATACTGTCAATACCAGATGGATTTTTTCAGGTCAATTTTCTATTTAGCTTGAGCATAATAATGCACATGTAGATGATGTAGTGGAAGCTTTTGAAGAGAAACAATCATTCCCTTACTGGGTTTTGGTTTTGGCTGCAGTTACCGCTGCAAGCTCTCAGCACCTGGATAGTCCAAACAGCACTTGGGACACAAACATTTCTCTCAAACTGCTCTCTAGACCCCTTGCAGCAGAGCCATTTGGTCTCCTGAAGCATACAGATCATATGAATGGATTTCATACAGATGAGGCACACAACAGACACAGAACAGCTAAACTCTTAGCTCCTCTAGTACCTTTGCAAGTTCTTACAAAACAGAATCTATGTGACAGAGTTAGGAGGCTTACTAACTCCAAACTTCACTAGCTCATACAAAAAAAAAATAAACTAAAAAACATAACATAACTAAAACTTCAGAGAGACTTTGTAAAATAAATAAAGAGTTTTGCTCTGTATAATACTGCTCTTTATAAACTCTTAGCAGAAGCATCTAGTTCAGAGTAGGCATGAGTTTTATAAAAGGTATGGCAAAGGATCTAATTTTAACTTACATGCACTATGATACAAAACCCATTTTGTGAATTAGAGGAGCACTGCGCAAAGAGACAAGCACAGAATCATGTGGCAGACCAAATGCATTATTTATTATTTAGTAGGGCTTCTGTAATACAATTCTGTACATTGACTTATTTATGAAGTACAGTAAGAAAGAAATTGAATTCTTGTGTGAATAAAATAAGGTTTTATATTCAGCTACTATGCCAGCAAAAATTGAAACTAACAAACATGAGCTGAAGAGATGCCACAATGTTCTTAGCCACTGCTTAGGAAATATTGACTGAAGCACATCAAAGCAAATGAAGGAAGTTGCATTTAGTAATGCTGAAAGATGACACCCAGCTTCTGGTTTCTCAGGCCGCCAAAGAGCTTGTGCATTAAAGGCAGCAGGAATGAGAGCTCCCTTTTGCATGAAACTCATTCTCCTCCTGAGCATTCATGGCAAACCATTCACACCACTGCCAGGCTTGGCACTGACAGTGATTTGGGTTGGCACCACCAGCGCTAAACTACAATAATCCTTTAAAATAAAATTTGCCACCAGGCAGCAGGAAAGTGACTCAGAGAGCAAGATCCTGTTCTCCACACTTGTCTGACTGTGAGACCCTGCTGGCACTGTCAGTGGTGATGCCCATGAGCACCAAATCTAGTGGTAGCTTCTGTGACACAAAGCCTTTTGGAGACTCACAGGAGACAGGGGAGACAAGATGAATAGTGGCATTGAAAAATACCCTCTCTCTTCTTTACATCAGAGTGTCCATATAGTGTCTGTGTCTCTCCTGGATACCAGCTTTCTGGCTTCCCACTGTCTGGCATTGTATTCCTAATTTTGCAGCTGAAGTACCTAACTCTCACAGTTCTCTGAAATACAGTGTGATGCCCAAGGGCTGTACATTTCTCTCTGCTTGGTCTCAGAAATGGAAATTAGTCCCTATTACTAAGGCTACCATTATAAGTGTCTGGATTTTGCAATAAGCTACGGGGATTGTCTTAGGCCTTCACATGTCACTTCATGATTTAAATTAGTGTAAGTGTATAGAGGAGCCTTTTACTTTACTTGACCTTAAGCAGAATGAATCTTTAAAGTGATGCTGCAAAAAACCCTTGAAGTATCACTGATGAACATACAGCTAAAGAATTTATTTTCTCTGTTATTCATGTCACACACTAAATCATAATAATTTTTACTTTTTTTTTTTTTTTTTTTCTTTTTCCCCTTTTTAATTTAATGGTTTTTTTTTCTTT
>VZRS01001528.1:531442-588672 GCA_013398055.1 Ifrita kowaldi | reverse complement strand
TTTTTTTTTTTTTTTGCCTTTGCCACTTTTCAAGTTAATGGCTTTCTTTCCTGTTCTAAATCTCACTTCTTCTAGAAGTAACAACAGAAGATTTGCTTGAGTTAACTGAAACTTACAAACTGATCAGAGACATGTTAAAGAAATTAAAACTTTTTGGGTGAGTGGAAAGAAGAGTGCCATTGATTTATCAGTTTTAAAAGCGGTGGTATGTGGCACCAAGGGCTTCCAGACGTTCAGGCACAGAGGAAAACTCGGAGTGCAAAAAACACGCTGAGGCTCTGCTCTTCTGTGGCCTGAAAAGAACAGCCCCTCTGTGGCTTGCTCTGCATTGGCTTAGTTCCCACATTACCAGCAAAACAACTGCCTAGCAACTCAGCTTTTCCCACAACATTTCCTGTGTGCCCAGAAAGAAAGGATAGCACCTAATATTCTCTCTGGATAATCCCCTTACTTGAGAGCTGTATCCAGCCCTCTGTACACATGGGAGCTGTAACCAGCAAGGCAACTGTTGTTGTGACAGAGAGGGCAGGCAAAGTCAAGCCAGTCCCCTGATCCCTGCTGCAAGTTGTGCAGGTTATCTGCTCACGAGGCAGACAGAAAACTTGCCGCTTCTCTCCACTGCATCTCCTCAAACAAAGGCAGGAAGCCATGGCTGTCAGCAAAAAGGTACAGACATCCTTCCTATTGAGAACCCTGTTTTGTGAACTGAGAGTGAGCTCTCTAGCACACACTTCACAACTGTCGGGAGAGTCCATCTGAAGGCATAAATAATTCAGCCCTTTAAAAAAATAGCGCTGGCTTGAACACGTGAAATTGCTTTTTCAGTTACTGCCTTTAAGAAACATTTGCACTCATACAGCAGATTTACTAATAGTTGCATTTTCTTATCTGACTTCCCAACTGCAGCAGTGTCTTGCAACTCAGTGTTTAAGTTACTTCCCTCACAGTTTCAGCACCAGTAAAAAAAGAGCTGCCTTGACTCTTCTGCAACTGTTTCTGGGCAACATGCTGAGGGGACTGCAGAATACACACAGCTTTGCCCATATGTTCTCTGGAAGCACAAACCTTCTCATCCCTCCAAATGTTTGAGAAGCACTGTAAATAAGCTCTAACCAGCATAAATAAGAAAGCACTCTTAACCAAACACGCAGAAATTAAGGCAGCAACTTACTTGCTGTCTTCATAACTTCCTCAGGAACATTGTCTTTTCAAATGAGTGCAACAGGAAATTGTGGTGATTACGGGAGAGCTGCACGACTGCAGCTCAAACCACACACTGCAAAGTGCAGAGGCAGTCAGCACTGGATTGGTAACAACAACAGGCAGCCACCTCCCCTTCTTCTTGTACTTTGCATGTAAATCTTAAACTGACGCCATGTGGAGAGAAGTGACTTCAACAAAGATCTACAAGAAATATGTCTGTGAAAAGGCTTTATTACTCAGAGCTCTGTGCTCAGAATTGCAGTGCTTACCTCTTGAAGTGCTCTGAGACCTACAGATGAAAAGCATTCTAGGCCTGCTACCATTTAACACTGATTTTATCTGGACAGGTGTTCACCGTCTTTATTAAAGGCAATACTGACCTTTAGTTCCTCTTCAGCACACAGGACTTGGACCTCTCTTGCCCTGGCTTTTGCTGCAGTGTGGTAGAGATGTGCACACTCGAGCTGAATAGGTCCAAAGACATCTCCACATGCCCTTGCACTGTCTGCTGAGGCAGAACTTTGTCCATAAGTGAATCAGGACCCTGCTCCTACCTTCTTACAACAGGGTTTCATGGTAGGGCACACAGCTCACTGAATCCGTGCCAGTGTCCCACAGCCTTTTGGACAGGAACTACAATCTCTTTTTGTTTCTGAATTAGCATCTGACAGATGCAGAAAGCTGCCACTAATATCCAGCTCACAGAAATATGCATGTAAGACTGGGAACTCATGGAAAAGCTCTGACAGCATCAGATACTGCAGACATGTGGCGTGTCTTTGATAACTGGATTGCCTCACCAGGGTTTATACTTTCAGCGCTGCATTTTTGTTGGTCAGTTTAGTACCCGCTGCATGGTTAGATAAGGTAGAGATTAGCAGCAGAGCAACAAGCTATTCATACAAGTGAATGAAATGTTGATAACTAAGTTATAACTGCAAGAACAGCTGCAAAATCTTGCAGAGACGTTGTGGTTGGAAAAGAGCAGTTGTACAGCACTGCTGAAGGGCAGATCTAGCCTGCAGAACCTGTGTTTCTGGGCACAAGTCAAGAAACTTGCAGAATTTCTCCAGGAACTCCATCTAACTCTGCAGGGCTGGTGAATAGGGAAAAGTGTTTGTTTGCAAGCTGATTCAGCTCTGTGACATGGACTCCAGGAGGTCCTGCTTACACAGCTTCATGTCAGACTAAAAATCACTGGAGACACACATGTAAAAGGAAACATCTGTGCCAGCAAGTTAGCAATGCTGTTTTGCACAACACAAGTCAAAGGGCATGGAAGGAGAAGTTTTACCCAGCTTTGGTGAAATCCATCTGGTTTCTTTGCATTTTTCCCATTAAACATAGACAGTCTTTCCTTGCTGCATCTGCAGATAGTCTGAGCAGCAGTGCCTGGAAAAAACATGGTTTGAACTTCCGTAGAACCCCTGCCTGCACCAAGCACACCTGCTGTGTGGGTTATTTGACATCTTGGCAATTCTGCCACTTTTTGAAGAACCTGCAAACGCAGACAAAAAATAGAATTTTCCCCCCACCTCTACTCCCATCTTATCAGCAGCTAACTGTAGCAGATGATTTGACAAGAATGTTGGATATTACTTGCTGCCTGAAGTGAAAAGGCTGGCCCCTGACAAGTCAGACACCTCTGTAATTGATCCAGAACTAAAGGTCCTTTTGTCCTTGAGTTTCATCCTCCATTTCCTGTTTGGGTTCTTCTTATTGCCTTAACCCTCTCTTTCCTTTTCAAGCGACTCTTCACTTTCCAGCTTCCTCCCTTCTCTCTTATTCCTAGAATCACACAATGGTTTTGGTTGGAATGCACCTTTAAAAGTCATGTAGTCCAAACCCCCTGAAGTGAGCAGGGACATCTTCCACTAGACCAGGTTGCTCAAAGCTCTGTCCAACCTGACCTTGAATATTTCCCCCTGGTGCATCCACCACCTCTCAAAGTAACCCGTGCCAGTGTTCCACCATAAAAAAAATTGTTCCTTATATGTAATCTAAATCTATCCTCTTTCAGTTTAAAACCATTACCCCTTGTCCTACTGCAACAGGCCCTACTAAAAAGTTTGACTGCATGACCTCCTCCTACTAAGAAGACTTTGAGTAAGTAAAAATACAAATTTAAGAAAACAATTAAAGGCCTTTTTATGTTTTGATCGTTTCCCTTTCTCCCCATATTCTTCCCTTCGGAATGGACTGCATAATGCAATTCTTGTGGTTGCTCTCTCCCTTCTCTCCTTGTCCCCCAGCTTTTTCAGGTACAGCTATCATTTCTGTTGCTTCAGTTTAACATTGCTGACTCCTCTGTGCAAGTTCATCCAGCTGTCCTGTCCTCTCTCTCAGCCCATCACTCTGGCCAAGGATTACCGATATTTCAGCAGTACTGCAGGAATGTAACTGACCTGCAGTGTGAGAGGGGAAAGAGGATCCAGCTGCAACATGCTAGGGACAAGCTTCCCAAAATAATCCTGGCTTTTAAATTACTGGCTTTCTATTTAACTTCTGAGACCTAATCCTTGCATAAAACCCACAATAGCTAAAGGGAAAAGGCACCTGAACTGTTACAAGCAGTTCAGTTCACAGGGAAGAGATGCCAACACAGCTGCAGAAGAGGTACCAACTTTGGCCTCAGCACGGGATGGGGTTCTCTTAATTCCTTGTGTTGGAAGTGTTGATCTTTGCACTGAATATTTACACATTTATGCTGTGTCTCTTCCTGCTCTTGATGTGTAAGCATTCACCTGGGTCTGGGGAAACCCATTTATTGTTTGGATATTTAAAGATTCACAAGAGTAGATGGAAGAACCCAAGTCTTCTTTTTCTCCCCCTATCTAGACAAGTGGTCTAGTCATACAGTTATTGCCTTTCTCTAATTACTTCATAAAGCCATCCCATTTTGTAATGAAAAGGTTAAAACTACCTGCTATAGCATTTTGTAGCTAATTTAAGCATTCATAATAGAGGTGAGTTCAAAAACTCATGAACAGAAAATGAACCTGAACTTACACAGGTGTTTGAACTATTGTTTAAATGGCAAATTATCTTGTACATTGAACCAGATTCATTGAATACCAAATGTACCTGGTCTTACCACTGAGTTCAGTAGGTATTTGCTTAAAATAGAGATCTCAGTGTAGCTTAGCTACATGCACGAGGTAGCAACAGACTGTACACAAAACATACACTTAACTCCCGAGGGAACTTCCCTGCTGGAAAATTGGCACAGAGAAACTCCCTTTTGTGCTGTACAGAAGTACTGCAGGGGTTTTGAAGATATAAATTTTTCACTCTGATAGCCAAGTCTTTGTTTTTCTGATGCAATACTCTTACAGCTAAATGAAACACTGAAATGTGTTTCCTTGCTAGGAGGTACATCTCCTCATGGGATTAATGGGGTTTACCCACTGCCACTTTCTCTTGGGATCCAAACAATTGTTCAGATAATTATTGTTAAGATAAATATTGATCTTGCTACCACTGATTGCATTTGGGTAATGTTAAGACATTACTTGTTTGTGAATCCCTCCACTGCATTTATACAACTCTTTTCACTTGGTGAGACACCTTGTTGTCCCCACCCAAGTAAAGATTACTGCAAATACAGCTGGAACAAATGGAACAAATTCTTTGGAACAAATTTTTCTTTGGAAAAAATTCTAACCGTTCTCAGAATGATCAGATCAGCTAAACTAGATCTGTACCTCAGGTCTATAATTTACATCTGAAAGTGGAGACTGTAGAGGTTCATTGGATGCAGAGACAAATATCTGTGGACTAAATAATGACTCTAAACAGTCTGTTTTGATAAACACTGCCTGAAATAAAAAGCAAACCACAGGAATTCATATTAAAATCTTGGTTCTCCAGAGCTGATAGTACTATCTATAGTAAATAGATGTTTATGCAAGTTTATTTTTTGAATGGACAAGGAATTGTTTTGGAGTTCTGCCTTTCTGTTATATGAAGCTCTTTCTTTACATTAGCTATTCTCATTAATGGACACATTCCTGAGCAACATTTTAAAATACAGTTACTGCTTCGTACTTTCTTTCTTTAATTCAAACCATGTGGCTTCACTGTGGGGGAGGAGACAAGGATAAGTATAAAGCAAACATGGAATCAAGTCCTGCACTTTTTTAAAAAGGGAAGGATTTTCATTTGAAGTGTCCTTCTTAAGGAAAAACTTCTGAAGAAGATATGATTCACAGAAATGTTTCAGGGCTGCTCCTCCTCCATTTCTCATAAAGATTTGTTTCCCGCAGTATAATTGCTAGTTCTTTGCAAACAATAAAAGACACCTCCTTTACAAATTCAAAATTGATTTTTGGACAGTTAAAAGACAACATCCAAACAATTTCTTGTCATCTTTTCAGAAAATTTATTAACACAGCTGGAAATAATCACTCCTTCAGCAGGAATCCCCATAGTGCATCTTACAGAAAAAAAAAGAAAAAAGAAAGAAAAGCAGAAAGGCTTGTCTCACTAGAATAGTTCAGACCATTGTAAAGGAATGGTTAAAAAATTACAGTGACTTTTAGAAATGCAGCCGCACTGACATTGTGATGCAAAAATTTGTACAATACAAAGAAAATAAACCCCACTTCTTTTGCTGACCTCAGCAAGAACACAAAATGTGGAATGTCAGATTGTTGCATTTCTGTTATTTCACTTTGCCAGTTCCATATCTGTTTATCTTGACCTTTTTGAGTCTAAGCACAAGTTCAAATTCCATTGATTTAAAACATGTTTTATACAGAAAGTTGTCAGGAAGGGCCACACTTCTGTGGTTTTGCTCTTTGCGGACTTGCCATTAATCACATTGTTTTCACTGACAACGTAAGTTTCTGTGCTTTTCTGAATTTCTTGAGACCTGTGGAGACCACAAGAGACATAAGGAAGCATTGATCCTACTCCACATGGCCTGTGATGAAAAAATTGTTAATTTGGTCCTTTTCACTTGCAATTTACAGGAAGCAGTGCAAGTCACAGTATTCCCCAGGTTTCTTTCGAGCATAACTTCACTTGAAAGGCATATTTGGTTGTTACGGGCAGTTTGTGAAAATTCATTGAATATTCGGGTACCAAATTGTTTTGGCAGCCCATGCTTGTGTTTCTTCCTATAATATTTGATTCAGTAGAATAAACTCCCTTTTAGTGGGAGGCAAACACAGCACCTAAAGTTGTAGAGTAATGATTCAGAGAAGGCATGTATATTAAATAGCACTGTTTTATTCATATATGGGGGGTTTTTTACATATGGATTTCCTTAAGGACTTACGAAATGGTTTTGAATTGATGCAGTAACATCAGACATGGACATCAAATTTGTTTCAACGTGCATATCCACTTCAGCTGATGACAAAATGTTACCTATAAGACATAGTTAGGTGCTAGAATATTTTTATGGTGTAGGACATCCAACGGAAATATACATAGGATCTATTACCATATATATAAAAACTTCTTTCTAGGAAATGCAGAATTTAATGTGAAAAGCTTATGCTCCAATTAAACCCACTCTTTCTCTGAACACACTACTTTTGTCAGAACTTAGGTCTCTGAGGAGAAATAGCAAAAATATTTACAGACATAGAGAATCTCAACACTACAACTTATTTCAAACATTAAAAAGTACATTTTGTATTTCTAAATCCAGGCATATTCTATATTTCTTTTCTCTATTGAAGGACTACATGGCTTTTGCAGAATCAGGGCTTCAGACACTTTTTTGTCAGTTAACAGTATGAGATAAAATTTCCTCCCCAAAGTCATATGCTTATAAACTATTCTGATGTTTCTCTTGTTATCTTTAATCCATTTTTTCAGTCACATTCTCTTGATCATTGTTCCTTGAGATTCTTAGCATTGGACAATATTGCTTCAAAACCAAGTGAGGTACTTTAAATGTTAATAAGTGATCATGCCAAGGATTTAAAGCACAGATCATTGGCATTTTGGCATCAATAGCTTGCCTCTCTCATCCACAAACACACAGTGACAGTAATTTCTGTTTTTTAAAGATACACTTTGCATTTCAAACTCATAGCGTATGCTTCAGAAAAGTTATTGAAGTGACAAAAGGTTTTAGTACTAATAACCAACACAAAATGATGGCATAAATTGCTGTGCATGATCCTGCAGTGGCAGAGGTGAAGGAATTCACTTAAAAAGCTGTCTTGCTGCAGCCTGAAGCAGCTTCTCTCTGCCAACACCCCAGTACGTGGTATGCCAGTATTGTCTACTGTGGTAGTTTTGCCTCAGAGGCTGACTTTTGAAATCATAATTTCTCTGGTATCAATAGAAATGAATACAGGAACACCTATCCAGGCCAATTCACTTTGGTGAATTGATATTTCAAGTTGATACTTCAAGGTGTAAGTAATTCAGAAAGAAAGAGACACAGGGTGCTGTGACACCCACCAGTGACTCCCACTGCTGACACTTGGCTGTAGGGTCTTCTTGCAACTGCTGGGAAACGATTCAGGTTGGGAGTGCAGGAACTTCCTGTCTCAGAGTCGATGGATGTTTTTAACCAACTGTAAGTTATTGATTGAATGACTAAATAGAGAATCACAGTAACTGAGTGTTTATGTTAAAGTGTTATTGCCAACCTTTTATTTATGGAGAATTCACTGTGTGAAGTAAAATCAATTACTAAGCAATGGGCCATGAAAAGAAACTAGGAAGTGCAGGATGTGGGAATGGTAAGAAATGTGCATGTTGGAGTCAGTCAGACTCACTTAATGGTTGGACATGATGATCTTAAACGTTCTTTCCAACCTAAATGGTTCTGTGATTCTATGTGCAACTGTTAGAGACAGGCACTCTGCCTGAGGGCAATAATGTCCTCAGAGCCTAATTATAGATACAAAGAACGACAGGAAAATTAAGTACTTTTAACTACTGGACATTTACTTTTGTGGTTTACTAGTCAGTGTTCACTGCAATGTTAAGCCCTATATTGTGGTCCAAGGGGACCAGGAACGCAGCTTGTAATGGGTATACCTTTAAATTGTTGTTATAGAAATTACTGTATCAAAATCCACCTAAACCAATGCAGAAGAAGCCTTACAAGAAGCAGTGAAGGGCAGCAGTGACCCAACCCAAGCTGACTTTGGTGCCCAGCGACTCCACACAACAAAGCCACAACACCTCCCCCACCCTGAGTGATCACCCTAGCCAAGGGAGCCCAAAGCCATGGACTGAACAAACTCAGTGGACATTTGTGGACATTTTATGGACATTTTACAGGGGTCATCCATAAACTAAAGGAATGATACCTGTGTATTATACCAAAGGATGTGAAGGGGTGTGGTGGTTAATGATGTATTGGATAATGTGGAATCTGACCATGATGTAAGTGGTATGGAATAAGGGGTGGAGAATGTGATGGTTTTTGCTGGGGTAGTTTCCTTCATAGTAGCTAGTATGAGGCTGTGTTTTGGATTTGTGCTGGAATCAGTGTTGATGATAGAGGAATGTTTTTGTTATTGCTGAGCTGGGCTTACACAGAATAAAGACCTTTCTGCCTTTCACTCCACCAGTGAGCGGGCTAGGGGTGGACAAGCAGTGGGGAAGGGACACAGCTGAGACAGCTCACCCCAAATGACCAAAGCTTGGTTGCTGGCTGGGGTTAAACCACATCAAATATATTCATTCACTTGACATTTCCAAACATACCCATTTGTATGTAATGAACGGCCATTACTTCTGTGTACGGCCAAGGAAGACCATCAAACTGAAATGCAAGTTACTTCTAAAGAGAGTCCCACACTGGTGGACTCCTTTCATCATCTGGTTTAATGGCCAGATGACAAAAAAGCCTGTACCTAACTGCTGTGAAAGCCACATTTATTGCTTAATGAATCCCCTGAGTCTGAGGACCTTCTCTGTAAACAATTTTACTAGCAGTATCATAAGTAAAACTGTGCCATTTAGGAATTCTTATTCTACACTGACAAAAATTTGATCAGAAAACAACCATGGAACAACTTACCAGAGACCACTTAGCAGAACAGTGATAAAAACAACTGTGACAGGAATCAGGTCTGCTGGTCTCTTTCCTTCTCTGTTTTCTAGAGCACATGAATAGAAAGATTTATTACCAAAGGTATTTGCTTGCAGAGCAATTCTTAGTGCTGACTCCTTTAGAAAAACTATGAGCTGCTTAAAATGTACCAACTCTGTGCTGCCGAAAAGAGTTACATTTGTATGGCACAAAATGAAAAGATAATTCCCTCTGGAGGCTCTGGTAGCAATTGCCCCGTTCTGCTCTCAAGGTCTGTGTTGTTACTCTCTGGTGTGAAAGGGCTCTGCAGGACATTGTCTGCTGTCCCAGGGATTTCAGGGTGGGAGGCTGCTGGGACAGCCATAGGTCTCTCCTCTCATACTGATCAGAATCACATTAAACTTGCTGGAATCAAAGACATGCTTCAAATCAGAATTTAGCTTTTGAAGTAAATTGGGCTGATGTGGGGGGCAGTGGAGTGGTTTAACCTAATCATTGTAAGCAGAAACTTGGTTGCAATCATACATAGCCCAAACAGAAAAACAGAAAGGAAGAGAGAGAGGAAGAAAGAGAAAAGCAGGAAGGAAGGAGACATACATCAAAGAAAAGTGGTCATCATAATACCCATATTTGAATGTAGGAAACACTGGAGCCAGACAAGAAAGGAACCAAAAAGATAAACCAGAAACCAAATCCTCTGCTTGTAAGAAAGGGCAAAAATATCGATATTGAATGTGTTTGTCCATGTATTCCAGCTGCCCAGGAGGAGCTGATGATCCCAGTGCAGAGCATGGGATGGCAGTGGTGCAGCACAGCTGGTGGGAATACCTGACTGTGCCAGACCCAGCAAAGATTCCTAACAACCTCCTTCCTACTTCCTCCTGCAGCTCTGTGTTCCATTTCCACTTAAATATGAAGTGAGGGATTTCACTGAAACTGTTGCAACTAATTACAAACATGAAGATAGCGGGATTTTCCATGAACAGCCTGGAAAGACCAAAGCAACATTTGTTTTATTTAATTTAAAAAGCTGTTATTTTTCTCAGTTCCAAGAAAACTAAAGTGATGGCAAGATATGTGATGTGCAGATTGCCTGAACTGGTGTTAATTATTTTTTAATCACTGAAAATTAAATTAGGTTTTAAATAGACATTATTAATTCTTGTCTGGGTTGTCCAAAGACAATGTAACAAGCTAACAGCTACTGAATTATAATTACAAGAATATATAATTATATCAATTCTAGAGACTATAAGAAGGATTTACTGGCTGTTCAATACAGAATTTGTTCAATTTACAGCACAGGTTATTTAACCAAAATAATAAAATAAAAAATTACATCAATTATTATCTTTCATCCTAAATTATTTTGTTTAGTGCTTTTCATTTTTAACTACCTTGGAGGGCCTGTTTCCATATTTCCATGCGCTGCTGTCATGGCTTAACCCCAGCCAGAAACTAGAGATTTATTTTTCTACCACTTTTACAAATCTGATAGTCTTTGGTCATGACGTCAGGAAAAAGGCATTGTTAGGTCTCTGGATACTGATAGCTGGAACCTAGGAAGCTTTAGGCAGCACAGCTTGTGTGGATCTATTCTGCTCCATAGCACTTCCATGGTCATAGAACTTTGTGGAGTACGTGGATGCCTGGTATTTAGAAAATTGATCCCATTTTAATTAAAATAATAGCTCTCTTTCTAATGGCATTGGATTATTGTATTTTGAGGGAGAGCAACAGCAATCTGCATCTGGTTCTACAAAAGTCAATGTCAGTATTTAATATCAGGTATAGGAAACAGATTGGTCTGTAAACAGACTTAAGTAATTCTTAAACACCTCATTATAGTACAGTTGAATAAAGATCAGAACAAATGAGACATTCAGGAGATCGAGGTTTCAGTGCTTTATCTTCTTCAGACACTGAGAAAATGGAAAGAGAATAAGGCACTGCAACTACTCCCAAGAACAGCACCCTCTGACAGTGCCTTTCATCCATTGTATGCAAAAACAATCAATCAGACAATCTGAAAGCTGATCTCCTTGGTGAGCCTGGCATCAGCTGGCAGCCATCAAGGACCATGCTAGAGCCCCTACTTCATACCTGGATCTGAGGTTAAAGTAACAGTAAACACTTGGTGGTCTTCCATGGCAAGTTTGGGGTGGTTTTTTGCCTATGAAGTGCTTTTGTGATACTCCTACTAATTCCGTTCTGAACTCCTGGAGAAGGCCTCCACAAATTTTGTTCTCTGTAGAGGGATTAAAAAGGACCCATCTAGATTTCTCTAGATTCCTTCCTATACCCCCCTATATCAGTAATGTCACACAAGCCATGATTCAAAGTGCTTTGGCAACAGCTGACAAATCCAGGTAGATACTCTGCAAAGACTTCTGTAGTATATTGGCAATATAAGTAAGAGGAAAAAAAAAGAGGGAAGGAGAAAGAAACCTTCTTCCCTCCCACTACCAATCAAATATCACTGCTGGTCACCCTTAAGACCTGGAGAAAAATCTGCAGTGAACTGGGCATTTTGTGGAATGGGACGCGATCTACAATGGGAAAGAAATGTCCATTGTCTTCTGGAGTGCCAAGATGCCAGAGGCACTCTGTGTGACAGACTAAAGCACTAATTTTCTCTGACAAATCCCTCTGCAACCACTGCAAAGCCCAGCAGAGGCCAGATTAATATCTAGGAATTCTGCAAATTTTCTAGCCATTATTGGTCTAGCAAATATTTAACAAAATACAAAGCCTTCTGAACTCCTCATTAAAGGGTACAAGGGAATTCTCAGAAGATGAATAGGAAATACTGATATGTAACAGATGCAATATTGAAAGTAGTTCAGCATTAAACTGCATCTGAAAAAAAAACCAAACCCAATAAATTTCTACAGGCAGATAGAAAGTGGAAAAGAAACACATCTTCTTTTCTTTTTTAAAAACCCTCTAACTGCTGACCTTGAGCTTCACTGAAGACGTGCGAAAGATAAGAGAAGAAACTTCATTTAAACAAATATAAAGCTGATTTGCAGTCCATTTGTTGACAGCCCTGTAACACTGTCTGGCAAACAGATACCAATCTGGATAAGAAATCTGTTCGATTAGCGTGGAAAGATGGCTACAGATGGAAGTGGCTGCATGGAGGAGCCCAGCCAGCCAGTGACAGGGTTGCTTTCCACAGGAGGTCCAAACTTGGAAACAAAACGATGGGGCCAAAATTTTATTTTGCATCAAAGCACGTCACGATTTTCAGCCATCTGCACCCCACTATTCTCTTGGGAGACAGCAACCTTTGACATGCCAGCTTTTCCTAAAAGAAGAGGAGTGGCTAATTGGATTCCTAATCCATTAATACTAATCTTTTCACTGAAGTGACAGCAAGTGTGATTTGTCATCTTTGCTTCCCCTGCTGCTTTAGGTGGCTGTGTAAAACTGGAGCACGGAATTGGTTGCTGCTGCTAACACTTCACTGGTGTGATCTCCAAAGCCTCTGCATAACCTGAACTAATGACCTAAAATATGCTACAGAAGTCTCTGGCCAAATTCAGCCATATAGGGACAGGATTTACTTAGGTAAATCTATGCTCTGGTGCTTCGGAAGAAGTAATGCATACATGGCACCTGAATTTGGTGTACAATTTTAAAATTCCTTTCCGAGTATTATTTGTTGCAATCCACAGAAATGAAAGGTGGCTTGTTTGGGCTTTTTTCCTATGTAGGGTTGAACAGGTTTTATAAATGAGGTTGTATAATTAGATTTTGTTCCTCACATGAAAAGATGGAAATGATGCAAAGTATATTGCAGCTTTACTCCTTTAATGACTCAACCACATATTGGTAATTACATTATGAAGCTGCATTTTGTTCATTTTAGTGGGACAGAGCAAGAAGGGGTACATTGGAAGCATCCATGAGCCCAGATTATTCAAGGCACGTGCATGTAGGTCATCTGAACCCCTCAAAATTACTCCCATTCTGCTCTTTCATTCTCTCCCATAACTCATCAGCCAAGCAGTTTGCCCTCAGTTCTCATTCCTAAGCATAGGAAAAAAGTGCTGGAGGAGACAAAAGATGCTATAATAGTTCAAGATCTACAGGTAAAATGTACAAAACTGAGCAGAGGGTTTTAAAATTCCATATATTTAGAGAATTCCCAGATGCTCTGGGAAACGTACATGAACTGAAACACACATGTTGAAGCAAAACTTTCCAGCATTCAGTTGAATGTCTAAGGGTGTATGGATTTAAGAATGGATTTTTAGGAGGATGTATCACTAACAGCTGTCACATTTGGGGAGCTTGCAATCTGAAAATTCTTTTCTGTAGACCATTATGGTGCTGGCTTACCTGAAACAAGTAGAAAAGTGTGAACAAATGAAGGGAGAAAATGAACAAAAAGGAAAGAAAGGAGATGAGGGGACTCAAGCCACCACAAGAAGTGATGCAAATAAATGCTGCTGTTCACATCCATTGGGGGAAGCTGAGGCAGAAGCACTGGCTCATGGTCTTGGAATGAGGCCAGATGGGCCTGTATGTAACAGACCAGCAGCTGTCTGCAGTGCCTCCACTGTGGTTTCCCCTGTGGTTGTGACCTGAGTTGTAACCGGTGGCAGAACTACGAGGATATCTCTAACCAGGACAAGAATTGAGGTTATTCAGACAAGCCTGCAATAAGGCGAGGACAGCAGCAAGGTCAGCTGGATAGAATCAGACTACAAGAAAAGCTTGGTTTCCTGCCTTGGAGCAAAAATAATAACTTCTACACCACCAGCTCCCACTCTCATCTTTTTGTAAGCAAACTGAAGTCCTCAAACTACAGTCTCTGCAGCAGTTTAGGGGATTTCCTGGTAGAAAGTTGAAAAGTAGGTATCCTTATCAGAAGCTGGGAATGTGCTACCTGCACATCCACGAACAAGTACTTTATGACTTTTAGAAATGACACATGCTACAACACTAGGCTCCCTGAGCTGGAAGAGCAGAGAGAGTGGCACTGGAGACACTCAGAAATGCTGCAGCCCAGGCTACCCTCAGACTGGATTCTCTGAGCATCCACACAAAGGACGTTGCGTCTCACTGTCATGAGTGACTGACACAGGACCAGCTCTCTGAACCAGGTCCAGGGTTGTGACAGGAATAAAGGATGGGCCATACCAGCATTGTGTCCTGCCAGTCTAGAAGTGGCTGTGATGTTCTGTGACTTTGGCAAGGTACATCATGGGGACTTTCCTTCTTCAAAATACATAGCAATGCTAAGGAGGGAAGACAGTCAATCTGGTATGGAGCTCCCACTTTTGGTGGCAGCAGGAAGAGTGCCCACAAACATGTGTATGGACTAGAATCTCTTTCTGTCCTGACATCTAAACTAGTTTTGAAGGTTTAGGGGGCCATTTTAGTTGTCTGGGGAAACTTGCACTGTGTTTATACTCCAAGTTTGAGTCCCATGGCCATGAGAGAACTGGTTTTAAGCTAGATACTTGCATGCTGTTAGCAGGACAGCTGTGGAAGTGCAGAAACAAATGTGTGCTGCAACATCTACCCGAGGAGCTCATAAAGTTGCCAAGCTGTTAGTTTTAAGATGGCTTTGGTATGCCTACGTTAACTACAATAACAATATATTTTGTCACAGTCCTGCTTAATCTCCTTTTGATAGTATCCTGCTTGTTTACACAGAACATAATAAGTCCTTCTGCCCTTTACCTCAGGAATCAGAGTAATATTAGACATTTTCATCAGCCAGCATTGGATACCCCAGCACATATTTAAACTGTGCTGCAGACCTGGGATATTCAGTTACCGAAAAGAGCTTGATTGCTTTTTATGCTTGTCTCTTATGTCCACCAGTCTCTGTTACAATTTCACCATTTCCCCAGCTGAACAATGCTAATGACTTTGAAAGGCAGTTAAGTGGAAGATAAATTTCAATTAGCAGGTAAAAACCTTAAGGTAAGCTGTGGTAGGGCATATCTTTTTTTAGTTTGAACTGTTCATACAAATTACTATTTATAACTGTGCAGTGTACAGTGAAGATGAAAGAACACCCTCCTCCCCCAGTTTCTAGCCACCCCCTACCAAAAATCAATTATCTCTCACACCTTCCCAGGGCAGTAGTATAGAGCTGAGGGAAAAAAAAATATGAATCACAGAACCATTAAGGTTGGAAAAGACTTCCAAGATCATAGAGTCCAAGCTTTGACAGAACACCACCATACCAACTAAACCATAGCACTAAGTGCCACATCCAGTCATTTCTTGAACAGGAAGGATGAAAATACATTCTTCCATAATGCATGGCTGCTGTTCTTAACTGGGCTGCCAAGTTCTAGTTGGGCTTCCAGCTCTAAATGCTTGAGAGGGCAGCAGAATGAGTGCTAGTTATTATATGTAATGGGTACAGTTTCAGGTGATCATCGCTGAAAAAATTGTTAAAAATCCAGTATGAGGTTTTAGCCACAGAAATTCCATTGGACAGGCACAAGACTTTGCTACTGTCCAACGGGAGGAAACTGCTGACATGCACTATGCAGTTCTAAGCAGACCCAAATTCACAGCAGTATCAGAATAACTTTAGGATTATATCTCTGCCTCTTCATGCTTCAGAACACAGTCCAGACTCTAATTCTGGGGATGGAGGGAACTTCTAGAGATTATTTCATTACAGATCAGAGTGAGTTTTGCCTTTGATGTTGGCTAATGTCCTTTTTTTTTCCAATCTTGTTTTCCTCATGCTGGCCACAGAGCTGAACAGTGAACACATGCATGATACTGACTCCTGTTTTCTGGTTTAAGACCAAAGCCAGAAATTAGAGTATAGGTCAAGAGGAGGCGAGGCAGACAAAAGCATTTGCAAAGAGAGGCCCAAAATGGATGAAAGGACATACACAAAATTCCACCACACTGGAGTGCAGCCTGTGCTGTACTGCAGAAAGTAACTCCAGGAAGGACTCCATGGAGAAAAACCTTCAGTGTGCTGAAGAGGGTGAATTCATAGAGTCGTTACTCTTCCTTTTCCTCCTGTCAGATAAATGAGTAGCAGGGAATGTAGGAAACTGTGTTTGCATGAAGGATTCTATGTCCTGGCCCATGGAGTGATCAGATAAGTAACAGGAGCTCTAAAAAAAGCATGTTCTTAGAAACTGCGTCATCTGAACAGATGCAGTGCTGTTAAAGTTCACTGGATAAACTAGGTTTTATTTTCTACAGCATCTCTTTAAATACAGTAACAAGAAGTCAGCAGGTTCATGGATGCATACACACTGGAATGTTTTGCTGCACATTAATATCTCCACAGCACAAGGTTCCAGCTACGTTGGCCAAAACAAACATAAAGCAGTTTTTGGTTTCAATCCCACACATCACCTCTGGGAATTCCGTTAAAACTTCCTGTTTTCCCCACTACCTGCCATGCATTTCACAGCCTACAAATGGGAGCTAGCGAAGAGCTTTCAGAGATCATGCTTGGAAGGAACCCAAAGAGCAAGAAAACAGCTTCAGACTAACACAAATGGCTGAAAAACCTGCCTGTGAAATATGGGCAGGAAAAGGGGCTTATGAAAAGGACACCATTCATCCAGGATTCTTTATCAAAGTGATTGCACCAAACCAGCAAGGTCCTCGCACCGAACTTCAACACAGAACTGCATTCCAGCAGCCTCCTGGCTCTTCACAGACATCTCCACCATACTCTGTGCCTGCAGGCACTGAGAGGAACAGCAGTGTTGTCCCTGCTCTGTGATTTTAAAGGAAAGTGGAAACAAACATTGGTTTTACTGAGCAGTGATACTTCTCCATATACAAATACCTTGATTGGGCTTCGTCTGCTGCATGTTGTCTGTTACTTTCCTTGCCTCTGCACCAGCACAGGAGAAGGAGAGCCTGAAATTCTGGGGTGGCCACTTATCATAGAATCATAGAATGACCTGGGTTGGAAGGGACCTTGAAGATCATCCAGTTCCAACCCCCCTGTTGTGGGCAGGGACACCTTTCACTAGACCACCTTGCTCAGAGCTCCATTCAACCTGGCCTTGAGCACTTACACAGATGGGGCATCCACAGCTTCTCTGAGCAACCTGTTCCAGTGCCTCACTGCCCTCACAGTAAAGATTTTTCTCCTAATATCTAATCTAAACCTGCCCTCTTTCATTCTGAAGCTATTCCCCCTTGTTTTGTTACTACATGCTCTTGTAAATACTTTTTTTCCTCTTGACAATTACCATTATTGATTTTCTAAAGAGTAGATTTCCACTTTATTAAAAAACCACTATAATGTTCAACAAAACCTTGGTAAGCAGTGGGCTGCTATTTCACATCAATCCAGCCAGTAATGAGGGACAGTAAAGTCTCAAACAATTTAGTGTTTCTTCATGCACTAAACTTCAATTTGACTGGGCTTCAGAAGCTGCTACTTCGCTGTGTGACATTTAAGTCCTGATGTCTGAGAAAGAAGCAAAACCTTGTGCACAGCCTGGTGACTACAGCCATACAACCAGCCTACAAGTTGAACCACTTATTGTATCATAGAATCATAGAACATGCTGAGTTGGAAGGGACCCACAATGATCATTGAAGTCCAGCTCCTGGCCCTGCACAGGACACCCCAAGAATCACACCATGTGCCTGAGAGCACTGTCCAAACACTTCTTGAACTCTGTTACACGTGGTGCTGTGACCACTTCCCTGGGGAGCCTGTGAGCCAGTGCTCAACCACCCTCTGAGTGAAGAACCTTTTTCTAATATTTAATCAAAACCTCTTTACTTCCTTACTTTAAACAAGGGAAAACAGATTTTTTAGCCATTTATTAGTAGCAGTGAAAAATGTCACATGCTTACAAACATTTTAAGGCAGCTTTGGCCCAAAAAGCGATCATCTCCATCTTTCCCTGTAGGATATAAACCTCATGAGTATTTTTAAATCTGCTCCACTTTTTTGGTCCCCAATTCAGAAAAAAATTAGGACATTCATTTATGACCTATTTTCTATTATTAGGAACCAATCAGTTTGCAGTAGTAACAGATAAGAGAGTCCAATGCCATGATAACAGGAAAGATAACATATTGACATTCTTTGCAATAAAAACACGTCCACAGAAAACTTTTTTACAGCTTCTGGGAAGCAGATGGTCATTATGCCATTACAAACAAACACCAAAAAAAAACAGGTAGAATTTTTTTCTCTTTTTTCTGCACATCAGGTTTTTTATTTGTGGTGCGAAGTTTCTTTAAATCACAAGAGCAATTGTATTTCTGTGGTGGGTTGAACCTGTCTGGGTGTGGGGTGCACACCAAAGCTGCTCTGTTTTGCCTGTGATGGTTACTGGTGAGTGATCTGTCCCTGTCCTTATCCCGCCCCACCAGGATTTCTTTATGTTGGTCTTGGGCATGTTCAGCATCTGATGGAGACCCATGTCCAGTCCTTTGTGACTTTATGAACCTCTCATTTGCTTCTCCAGAGGAGTACTTCCAGTTCATTTGGTTCCTGATGCAGCAGGACTCTCTCCTGGCCTATGCAGGTCCATTTTGGGGTCCTCCCCATTCTGGTCCTCCCACTACACATCAGCCTCTGTGTCTGCCTGTTGGAGCAAGCATTTCCACTGAGACCTCTCACTACCACCTCAGGACATCTTGCTGACATCTTGCAACTATTTCCCCTCTCGCAGTTTTCCATTTTTCTGCAGCATCTGCTCATTCTGTAATGGCCTTGTTCAGCTCACACAAAACCTGGGCTAGATATGCCTTTGGTCAGGTCCTCCATCACTGCTTTAATGCATGTCTGTCCCTGACCCTTCCAGGTCCCCTCATTCTGTCCCTGCATACCTGCAAGCAGTTACACAAGAAAAGAAGGGGTACAGAAATTCTGGCCCTTTTTTTTCTTCAGTCTCTCCCAGCACGTCTGCTAAAAACTGTCCTTCTCTTTGGCACTCCTATAAACCACTTTGGAAGTGGTGCCTTTGTTGGGGATCCAGTTGGCTGCCCTTCCCCAGGAGGAAGGGATGTGTGCCAAGGAGCGTGGCCAGGCAAGGCTGAAAACCTCCCTCTGAAACCTCTTTTATCATTGCTGAGGACTCCAACAAGGGACAGATCCATGTGACCGGCAGCCCTGAATGCAGGGGCATTGCAGGAGGTGGAGAATGCTCTGCCAGAGTGCGACTCACACATCCCTCCCCCAGGGAGTAAACCACCAGGCAATGGGGGTTGATTCATGCCCTGCTTGTGTATTTCAAAAATCCACCATCTTAGCCTCTCCGGAGGCATAAAATAAAACATTATTCACAATAACGCTGGTATAACAATTTTTAAAACCCTCCCCTTTAAGGTTCTGAAGAGAAAATAATGCTGAATGTTAACAGAGACATGTTTCACAAACCTGAAATCTCCATATTGTAACCCAGGGAGCCTCTGACATGAGTACCCTTCTCTCTGCAGCACCTTAGTTAGTAAAGGTATTTTTTCTTCTCTACTAGATAAGTGAGTAGTTAAGAATGTTTTACCAATGTTTTACTAAAATAAACTCTTTAACAGATTTCCCTGATTTTTGGTAAAGCTACTGAACAAGGACAAACTGGCTGATTCCTGGCAGGTCTGCCTGCAACAAATGGTGGAGGCAGAACTGCTGTCTGCACACTTGCTGTTCCTACATGGGGAGTCTCTTCACCAGCCTGACTGAATTACAGCAGAGTGCTACCAAGGAATTTACAGTTACAAGGAGGTTTAAAATAAAGAAAATAATGCAAAAAATTAAAAAAAAAAAAAAGTGACTTTTTGAAGGTTACCAGCAGGCTAAGTCCACACCACAGGCATTGTGGTGAACATATATTTTGCAGATGCATCTAACCTAGCATTAAAAGTTGCCAGCAGCCTAGGAACAGCATGACAGAGGTGCAGAGTCCCACAGTGATGTTATTCTGTAAAATCAGTGGCAGCACAAAGAAAAAAACTCCAAGGCTACATCTCTAGTACTAAATAAGACAGGCTAGACACTTTTCCATAACCTGAAGCAACGCAGCATGGCCTGGCACATGTACACAAATCTAAACTGTTCCCTTTTGCCTCCAGACATGATGGTCATATCTGAACCACCCATTAGGAAAGGTCTGAGGCATCCAATCCTTTTTGTTTCCAGCAATATTGCTAGCTGGCATGGACCAAATCTGTGCCACAGAGCACTGTAACAATTAAACAAGACACATGATTGCAGACCGGTGCCCTGGTCCTGTCCTACTTTCTAGGATAGAGACATAGCCTATGGGTAGTCTATGGCCTTCTAAAGCCTTTTAAAAGGCTCTCTGGGGCTCTCTCATACTTTATCAGTTTTAGTTGCATACCTCAATGGGTCCTCTCCTTGCCTGAGAAAAACAGCAGTGCTTTACATCTCACTCATAAATAGACAAAGGGCTTCTTTCACTTGGAAACATCGAGCCATGAACATTTCTTGGAGTATCACACATAAAGCAATGTCGAACAACAAAAGAGAAACCTGTGTTAGAAAACAGAACTAATAACCATGGCTGCCTAGAGGTGAGAGGATTTGGAAATGAGAAGGAACTGGAAGAGGTAAATGGGATAATTTTGGGGAACAGTCCCCACTGGATCCTGGGGTTAGGATGTTAACATATTTGTAGCAGCATAGACTTGTCATAATGATGAGTTCCAGCAGAGCCCCCCGCCCCCGCCATTCGCCCATTCCTTCCAGGGATATTACAGGTGCATCCCCAGCTGGTTTTGCTAAACCCAGCCGTGTTTAACAAGACATCTTCCCTCTCTGTGATATGAGGTGATGCTGCTTGTTGGAAAAACACATCAAAATTGTTGTGCATCTGGTTGGTTTGGGTTTTTTTAATCACCATTTTGCATATTCCTATACACTCTAAAAAGTTATATAGAAACCAAGTAGAAAACTTGAAATATTTCTAAACTTTCTGTTTTCCGTATTTCTCTAGACCAGAAATAAGTATGGATAAAATGCAATTCTCTCATTCTCCTGGTGTTACAAACACACACATTGCAGACTGGATTCAAAGCTTGCTGAATTTAAGAAGAGCTTTAACGCCAAGAAAATGGCCTCAGCTTCCTGAGTGTTGAGGTGCCCATTTTGAAAACCTCAACATCTATAAAGCTGTGGTCCTCTTAGACTTAGTGCTTAAAACCAGCAAGAACGATAATAGAAAAACTATGTGCTTAATTGCATTTATTAAGGGTCAGTTCAGTTTTGAATCTACCTTTTGAATTCTGTTGGAAAAAGAAATGTACAATTCAATTAGGATTTGATGATACCAGTGCTGATGCCACAGGCACAGCCCATATCCCCCGAGGAAGGGCAGGAGCTTCTCCTCTGAAAGGCCTGATGCGCATTAGTGCGATGGTTTGTGGGTTGCTGAAAGCTTTTAGATTACACATTCCAGAGTAAGAGGGTCTGCATGGGGAAAGAAAAAAAGGAGAAAAAAAAAATCAGAAAACACTCCATCTAGGGGTACTTAGGGTTGGAGAACAGTCCAGGGCTGCCTGCAGAGGTGTGGTGGCATTTGGAGACACAGGGATCACATTCCAGCTGTGCCATGCATGGGGTGAGTGCAGAGCCTGCATTTGTCACAGGCTGAGGTCAGACTGTGGGAATGTAAGAGAAGAGTAGCCAGATCAAAAGCAGGGTCTCTTCTGTGTGTTTCTTGCTCAGATTCCATGCTCAGAGGGCAGGCTTGTTGGAGTGTGTATTTCAGATACAGTGAGCTGGAAAATTGCAGTACTGGAGGTTACACAGCTGCAAATTAGGTAAGAACCAGGCACGAAGCTCTAAACTGATGAAAAAGAGGAACAACAAGAGAAAACAGATGCCTAATGAAGTGAGCATTTACCTTTTTAACACTGATTTTAGACTGATGGGATGGTGGAAGCTGGAGAGAGGGAAAAGTTACAGAGAAAAATGATCTTGAGAACATCTTGATTTTCAAGAAAGAATATTCCTTTGGGCAGGCATGATATAAGACAGAGTGAAATTAGCCCCACTGAAAAGCACTTGAAGAGGGAATTCAGCTGTGGTTTGAGAGCACAAGGACTTCCAGGAATTAATCTGATCTCCCCGCTCTGCCTGGCACCATGTCAGAGGGAGAGGAGCTGGGAGGTGAGCAGGCTTTGAGCTGAAGGTATCAGATGGAAGTTTTGCTTCTCCATTCTCTGTGAGACAGGCTGACTTGGGAAAGCGCCGTATTTAAAAGAAATAGTTTGTGACACAACTTTAACACATTTAAAATGCACAAAAAATCAGAACCTAACCATTTCGTAATTATTCTTTGCAGTGTGACAAATAATGTTTCAATATTTGCATGCCCAGGCATCAGTAAACATCTTGAAAAATAAGCCTAAAGCACTAATTTTACACCTAAATTAGTGGCTTTCTTTTGAGATATCCAAGGTGCCCAGCCATCATCCTGACTCCAGAGGAAGCTCTTGGAAGCAAATCAAAAAGGGTAGGGGAAGAGGGGAACAAAACAGATTGTTGGAGGCAGATCCTGCTTTCTGATTATTTGAGCCCAACACAGTTACCACACAATCAGGAGTTGGTGACAGGACGCTCCAAATTGCACAAATGGCTTCCAGCTCTTTTTTTTTTTTTTGTAGAGCAGAGTGTGCAGAAATCGAGCAGCCGCCAGCAAATCAAACATTTACTGCCTCCTTCTCTGCAAAATGAACGCTGCCACACTCTCGGGCATCTGGGAGTTGCCTCAGCATGAGCAGAGCTGTGAAGGAGTGCATCATGACATTAATTCTTTGGCAGAACAAGGAGTTACATCAAGGGCACTGCCACACTGCTTCAGAAGGACGTTCATCGCCCCCACAACTGTCTGGACCCCTTGTGCACAGAGAGCAGCTGCTAAAGGACAGCACAGCCAGTCCTCAGGAGTTTGCTCCTGTTATGTCTCACCCGAGAAAAAGAAGAAGCAGCCCCATCAGACTGGATATTTTAGTGGCATGACATGACCAGGAGCAAAATGCCATATGTCTTCTGTCTTCATTGTGATAAAAGTTGAGGGCAGCAGACATGGCTTTTTACAAGTTCCTGATGCTCAAAAGCCTTGGGAAATATAAGAAAATTACAATGAAGCCAAAAGGGAGAGCTAAGCATGGTTTTATACACACTTCACTTACTCGGCATTTCTGTCACTGGGCCAGTGAGGGCTGGGATCTGCTTCTCCACAGAGACAAAGGTTTAAGTGCTGGGAAGAAGGTACTGATTATTTTTTTCACGTTAACTGAAACAAAGCATATTTACTAGAGGACAATTGTGAGGGCAATAGCATATGAATGGCACCTTTCACAACCCAAATTAGATGGATACCTGTTAGATTAGTAGTTAAACAGTATCAGAAACAAGAAAGTGGCATCAAGATCTGCAGCCATTATTCAATGAATTTGAACAATGAGAAAGAGTTTAAACTTATGTAACCTACTTCATCTGGGACTAGCTGACTTGACTAAGCAGAAGATGAAACACATGAAATGGAATTTATATAAAGGAATAAACCTCGCTCATTTGCTGAGCCGGAAGAAGTTTCACATGGAAATTTAGGAAAATGCACATAAATAATTCCTATGATTTCTTTTTTTTTTTTCCAGAAAAGCTAAACAGAAAGACTTTAAATAAGTGGTATGCAAAAAAATATGCCAACTTCTGCCTTACAATTTAAGTTGAGATTAACTTAAATATATTAAAATAGTTTTAGAATATTAGGGTAGTCAAAAACATACCCTTATGCAGAGACAAATTCTGATAACATTTTAGTGTTGAGGATTGTGAGAGAGAAAGAGAGGAATTCCTAACAGAAGGGAATGAAAATCATCAAAGGATTTATATGTTAACAAATAGGATTCTACCAAAGATCATCTATTTCGGAGAAAAGCACCATCTGTCACCCTAAAAAAAAAAAAAAGAAAGGGAAAAAAAATCAGATTTTGGAGCTCCCTCTGCTGGAAGCAGTTATTTTCCTTTGGCTTTCCCTTGGCATACCTACCACAAACAATGAAAAAAACCCACCACCTTTTCAGCAATAAACTGCACGTTTTACTTTACATGTGATATCAAGGAAGAAGAGATTTCTTTCCTCTCTGCATAAGAAGAGCAAATGCACGTAAATCAGTACTGCTCACTCCACAACTGGACAAAAAAATCATGAGCAGGATTTAAAGACTGACTGTACTACCAGTGGGATTTCTTTTGCTGTTTTTCCTCTTCTTTGAACATAGGAATTTGTACTTACAAAGCTTCTCCCACCACAACCTTTGTCCTATTTTTTATCTGTACCAAATCAACAGGGAATCAGTAAATTACTGTTTAAAAATACAAAAGGGCATTCTCAATAACACTGCTGCAGGAACAAGCCTTAAAAATATCATGCAAAACACCATGACAGACATGCAGCAGAGCTGACACAGTTGTGATAAGTTCACACCTAAAATTGTATCTGTAAGTGTAATTGGGCAGTGCCCCAAATGCCTGGCTCAGCTGTAGGTGCCCTGCAAGACTGACATTGTGGGATGAGAGCTTGGAGCATGTCAGAAGTGTGTCGGCTCAGGCAGGGTGCTGCTTTAAACAGCCATCTTAGAACGGGATGAAGCACACAGTGGAAGGAGATTTCTTCTTTACCAACCACAAAATGTATTTAAATGCCTTCCTCAATGTGCTCTTTTGTCAGTTTTCATCACCTTTGTCCTTTTTCTTCCAGCCTTTTGTCTGCAGACAGGCAAGGCTGCTGGCTTCAGCTACGCAGTGTATCAGCTGCTCTGCTCAAAGCAGCACCATTTAGATCAGTGACTGCCTAACCAGGCTGGTGTGGGACACACTTGGCACAGCTCATTGGCAAGCCTGGATATGCAAACTTCACAGGGATTTAAAAAAAACTGGTGTGTTCATCACCCAAGATCCAGTATATATGTGTGCATTCTATTAATATAGAATGGATATAAACCCATGGTGGAAGAGATAAGAAGTGAAAGAGCATTCTTGGGGATATGCACAGGTGTGTGCTTTCAGGAGACAGATCCAAGGTGAAAAGAGCTATGTAAAAATAAGAGTCATAAAAGCACAGAATCATAGATTGAGGTTACGAGGTCAGCACTAAAGAAAGTGAAAAATGATGTGAAAAGTGAAAAATGGGGTCACTGAGAAGGAATTAAAGGTGGGACAGCAAAGGCAGGAAGGATCAACATCACAGGCCAGGGAGAAGAAGGACACTATTGTAGGGACAAAGGAAGAATGCCACCACATCTCACAGTCCCTTTTTGGAGAACTCCCCCCTCTCCCCCAGCATCAATCTACACAGAAAGGAACATAAGAAGTCACTTTTTTTCTTTTCTAGACAAGCAAAAGAAGTGTCTTATGCTTTCTACCTTCTTGTTACTTTTCATCACTTATTCCCACAAGTACAAGCCCTCCTTTTTATTGTTAGGTTTAAATACTTCACTGCGAAATTGAAAACTCTGTGTGATAAATGTTGGTCATTAACATTATTCACTGCTATATTGTAGATTTTGTCCAAGATGTAATGATACCAGCAGGTCTTACCCACTGCCAGCAGAGGCACTGCTGCTACAAATTAAGAGAAAGTGGCTTAAATCAATATGCTACTAAACAGACCACATTCCATTTTAATAATTATATTAGACTGCTGAATTTATAATATTATTTTAGTGACATTGGTTCTTTGAATATGAGATCATGTCTGATAACTTCATTTAACTTTATTTAGTTTACTCTGTTCGAGATGAGTAGTAATAGGGATGTAATCTCCAGGACAGCTGTTAAAGACTAATATTTATTTCTTGGGTACAGTTACTTGACAGAGGATAGACTTACAGAAGGGTCATACCACTGCTTAAGGTTAGGGGTCAATGTGCATTAATTCTAGGAGTTTCATCCTTTTATCCTTCCTCTCTCTTTAAGTATCAAATGCAAAAGAAATATACAACTATAAAAGAAATCACCTTGAGACTTAATCACAGGAGAAGAATGAACTCAAATAGCGAGAACAGGATGCATAAAGTGAGTCAGAAGAGAAGAGTGCATTTTTCCCTTTAGTCAGTACTGATTCTCCCTGGCATGCAGACCAACAATTGCTTCATGTCTTCAGGGTACTATTTTCAGGGCTGCTGAGCTGGGTCCATTCTTGGGATCCC
Source organism: Ifrita kowaldi (assembly GCA_013398055.1). Classification (NCBI taxonomy): domain Eukaryota; kingdom Metazoa; phylum Chordata; class Aves; order Passeriformes; family Cinclosomatidae; genus Ifrita; species Ifrita kowaldi. Next base: position 562,301 of record VZRS01001528.1, on the reverse strand, counting down.
CTTGGATACAGCTGGTGGCTGCAGCTGCCAGCAGCTGCTTAGGCAGACTGCAGCCTGAAGCACCACAGCACGGCCTGGAGAAAGCCCCAAGGAACAAAAGGCTGCTGTTCCCAAACAGGTGTTTTTCTCCTAACCTCCACTCCCTAAGTTCTATTTCCAACATACAAGTATGGTTTGGAGACTTAAATTTTTTTGCTGTTGCTCCCACTTCTTTTGTTGCATGGCCATTTCCATTACATCTGCCTTTGGTAGCTATTTTGCCCTGCTCAATCAAATCTGTGGGTGGGACAGCACAGGAAACTGATCTGCCTGAGAGAGCCTGAGAACTAATTGGTGGACTGGCCTTTAAATCCGTGGAATCGTAGGATTGTTTGGGTTGAAAGGTACTTCAAAGATCATCTAGTTCTAAGCCCCCTGCCATGGGCAGAGACACTTTGCACTAGACCAGGTTGCTAAAAACCTCATCCAACCTGATCTTGAATCCAGGTCACTGCATATGGGTCTGTATTCTTCTACTTTGCTACCCCCCAAAAACGGTGGGTATTCTTCAGAGAGGCCATGGCATGGGGAGGATGCCTTATTTTCAAGTTCTGCTGGTGATGACAGCTGTGCAAGCTCCCAATAGATTGACTGAGGCCTACACGGGTTGGTTTTGAAAAGGCAAAGGACACAAACAGATATTGCCAGTTCAATGGTAGATGTTGTTGTTGTTGTCATGTCTGGGGGTAAATTCCTGGTAGTCATATTAAACAGCAACAGCTACATTTGATTTATTTCTTATCATGAATTCCCTTTCTGTTTCGTAGGCAACAAAAGAAAAGGGCACACTGGATATTGACTAACAAAAATAAGGATTATACAGAAGGAGTGTGACAATATGTGTGACAATAGGTGACAAGAATTCTTTAAGGAAGTTGGCATCAGATGCTGATACATCAGCAGCTTCTCTTTGGTTACAAGTCTTGGAAGCCTACACAGTGTAAAACACACTTTGGAAGAAAACAACGGAGAGTCCACGTTGGGCAAGTTATTAGCTCACATGAAAGAGAGATGCTGTCCGCTGGCCTTTTCATTTCGGCAGGTTTATTTTCACACCAGTTCCTTAAGAAATGTCCAGTTCCAAGAAGCTGAAAGAATATAGAGGAAAACCATCTATTTTTACTCCAATAATTTTTGTCATCAACGTCCCAGAGCTTATTGTCTGAGTGAGCATAAACTGCGTAATGCTGTCTAAAAATAAGCCCACACACAATATTTAGTACCAGAAAATAAATCTCTGTAGTGCAGGAAGAACATATTAACTGCTATTCTTACTAATTCCATCAAGTTTTTAAAACTAAACTTAGCTGGGTTTGAGTTACTTTTCCTTTCCAGTCTATTTCTCACAAGTTCTCCTCTATTCTCTCCCAAGAAGATCACCAGCCTCATCACCAGAATGTTCTGCAACCTGAGCCAACAGAGAAAGTATGAACTTTTCACATCCCAAGATATTATGGACTGCAGTGAAGGAAACAGGCTGCCTGTGACATCCCCTTACAATATCATGAACCAGAAGGTTCCTAGTGGAGTCACTTTCCCCTCAATTTTCTCATCAGACTTCAGCCATACTGGGGTAGAAAGACTTCTTGACACTGTTAAGTGTCAAATTTACCTCCCCAAAAGCAAAAAATGACGGTGAACGCGTCAGGGACTGTGTAAGAACAATCTTAAGAATGAGTATTATTAATCAAGATCTTACTTTATGAGGGAGTGCTCTAACCTCTACATTTCAGGGGATTTCATAGCTGAATTCCTGATAGAAGCTTGCAGTGCTGCCTTCTGGGGGTGCAGCCAAGGAATCAAGCATATGTGGTGAGGAAAAGGGATGCTGCATGTTTAAAGTCTAAACAGGACAAAGATGGGATGCCTTTGGGGCACGTGCCTAGGACCCAGGACATAGAAAGTGCTCCCATGTCCTATAAATTAGACATAGCTGAAAGTACCTAAGTAACACCTGCAAATTCAAAAATGTTCTTTCACATGACTTTTTTTTATTTATCTAGTCGGTTGTTCCAAATTGCAGCCAGAACGAGCCATCTACATACTTGCAGTATATCAGTTCTGAAAGCCACCCCTTTCTTCAGCTTTTGCTTGGTCTTATAATTGAGATAATGCAATAAATACTGTAATTCTGACTGCCACTTCATTTTCTGCATGAATTTCAGCATACTGGTTTTGATTAATTTTAAAACCCAGTGTCTCTGCTTCTGCTCTCTCCTAGCAAACAGACATTCCAGATCCAGAAACAGACAGTTAAATTTAATAAACATGTAGTGCTTATCTCCTGTACAATTTAAACTGACACAATGACCCAATTAAGCTTTTTGGCATCACAAACACTCTCAATTTAGGGATGGTGGTAGTTCTGTGGCAGTAATAGGAACCAGATATTTCTTGTATTGTTTGCCTGGATTAGACATCTCAAATAGAACAGTTAAGAGGCTCCAACAGTGCCAGTTTGGATGAAGAAGTAAAATTAAATTAGATCAAAAGTCTATCAGCAGTATCAACCTGGGGACACTGTGAGTTCATGAAACAATTGTTTTTATGTAGTTTAGATCCCCTGATATGAGTTCAGCATGTTAAGACTGAAAATAAAGATTATATCTGGATTTTTTTAAAAAAAATGTGTGATGTTTAGATTAAATCCCTGAAATTTCTTGTTAAACTAGATAAGGTGCTTCCTATAATTAATCTTTTAAAATTAGAGATCTGAAGTTAACATATCCATCACTCATTAACTTCTACTAACAAAGCCTGTTCGGAACATAAGTTTAACTTGGATGTATGAGAATATGTTTAAAATAAAGCACACTATTTCACTCACATTCTCAAAAGAAACCATGCTATCTTGAGCCCTGAATAGTGAGCAGAAACAGAGTTCATTGACTCAGAATGGGAATTGTTCAGTGAATGAATAATGAACTATTTAAAATCTGCAACTTGTGTGTCTTTGTACAAGGCACACAGCTGGCAAATACATGGCACAATGGGATACAATACCTGAACTTGTATCTGCACTGGAATACCTCTGTATCTGTAGGCACCTGTGATACATGTGCTTTCTCCCTCATCAGAGGAAGGGAATCTCTGGAGTGACCCCAGTGGTGCACTGTCCTCTCCCAGGACAGGCTAATGCTTGTTTAATTTGTCTTTAAGACCTTCAGTGATGATGCTGCCAGTGTCTCTCTCTGGTCACTGACTGCTGAATGCTGTGCTGGAAGCACCTGCACAAGCTTTGTTCAGGGATCTGCTAGTGGGCAGGTCTGCAGCGTCCCCAGGCTGGATGTTACACAGAATCACAGAGTCACTAAGGCTGGAAAGGACCTCCAAGATCATCAAGTCCAACCTTTGACTGAATACCACCATATCAACTAGACCATGGCACTGTAATGTCCAGTTGTTTCTTGAACACTTCCAGGGTAGTGACTCTGCCACTTCCCAGGGCAGCCTGTTCTAGTGCTTAACCTTTCAGTGAAGAAATTCTTCCTGATGTCCAACCTGAACCTCCCCTGAATGTCTGGCACCTGTGCTGAAGTGTCAGATACAGGCAGGCTCCCCAGGCCCTGCTCCTGCTTCGGGCCACACCTGAGCACCCAAATCAGCAGGCACAGCTGGTTCCCAGCACAGCCTGAGAGCCAGGCTCAGCCAGCAGGGTAGAGCTGCCTGTTGGGAGGAACTGCCAGCAAAGCCATGAAGGCCCACTGATTAAGAAACTGTTGAAAACTTTTAAACTAAAGTGAAAAGCAATCAGGATTGTATTACAGATACAATCTAGATGCTGGAGTTTCAATTTACACCTCATATTAGTGCAAGGCAAAAGCCTTGATAATTCTGTCCCCAGATCCCAGAGGTCCCAGCCCAGTCTTCCTGATGAGCCAACTGTCATCACTACCAGGTGTGTTAGACAAGTGTGGTAGGGACCAAATTGGCTGAATTCTTTGGAGTTTTAATCACCCACCAAGCAAGCATTTGAAAGGCAGGGAAGCATTAGGGTTCTGTATCAGTCTCCTTAGCCAAAACATTCATGGGCCACCAGAAAAAGCTGGGGAGTGGTAGATACTGCACCAGAAACCGGGAGCAAAGAAATACAAATATTACCAGGCACAGAAAGCATGTTACTATTGTCTTAACTTGGAAGCAGGAAGTTGGCGAAGACATATGGTACAGGGAAGTTGGCAGTACCCCTCTAAAGAGCAGAGAAACAGAAAGGAGAAATATCTAAAGGTCTTTTTGGCAGATATTGGTAATTTCTTGTGTTATAGTACTGGTCAAAGCTGTTTGATTGTAACTCAGAAACTTTTGTGGGCTGCTATCAGTAAAAGAGATTAACTTTTTTTTTCTTTTTCCCAGACAGAGGAAAAGTCTCTCACCATAATATTCAAGGAGAAAGAGTTTTCAAGAGCATTCAGCTCAAACCTGGATTGCTACCAATTAAGATAATGTTAATCAGCTTAATGCCCATGCTAATGCATGAGCATGTTATTGAGGAAAGGATGAGAGGTACCAAAGCCATCCTTGCCTTGGACACTGCTGACAAGGAACTTTAAATTGTGCAGCTCTCAGTGATAATACATTATGCTGAGTGTGTATTTATTTTCTCTCCAGTTCTTTTTCCTGAAAGAAATAATTAAATATAGAAGCAGTCCATAATTACATTAGCAAAGAGATCTAGAGAACACCTGACCAGCTCATTCCACAACCATGTGGGTTTTCAGTCTGAGATTCTGACAGTAAAATAATTTCCAGTAACATTTCTCCTTGGTCAGGACGGTTTCTTACTCTGAGCTGAGGAATGTCCAAAGAGTCAAGGTCTGCATGAGTTCATGCCAGGGAGTACTGCTGAAGTATGTTAAGTTTTTTTGCCTGATTATAGAACCACAGAATAGTTTGGATTGGAAGATATCTTAAATGTCATCCACTTCCAATCCCCTTGCCATGGGCAGGGATATCTTCCACTAGTTCAGGCTCCTTAAAGCTCCATCCAGCTTAGCCTTGGCCACTTCCAGGGAAGGGGTATCCCCAACTTCTCTGGGCAATCAGTTCCAGTGCCTCACCACCTTCACAATGAAGAATTTTTTCCTAATATCTTGTCAAACCTACCCTCTTTCAGTTTGAAGCCATTTCCCCTTGTCCTGTCACTACTGTCATTGTATAAAGTCCCTCTCCAGCTCTCTTGCAGCCCCCTTTAGGTACTGGAAGGTGCTCTAAGGTCTGTCCAGAGCCTTCTCTTCTCCAGGCTAAACAACCCCAACTCTCTCAGCCTGTCTCCACAGGAGAGGTCGTTCAGTCCTCTGATCTTCTTTGTGGCCTCCTCTGGACTCGCTCCAAACAAGTCCACAACCTTATTAAGCTGGGGGCTCCAGAGCTGGATGCAGCACTCCAGGTGGGGTCTCGCCAGAGTGGAAGAGAGCAGGAGGGAGAATCACCTCCCTTGACCTGCTGACCACTCTTCTTTTGATGCAGCACATGAAGAAAGCACTCCATAGCTGACTCCATGCTCTGTGTTCTTCAGTGCACTCATAATATTGGAGCTAATTCTAAAAATAAGAAAACATGGTGTGACCCAGGCCAGGGCACTCTGTTTAAATATCATATGTCTTAGTTTCGAAAAGAGTATTTAAGGTCAAAGTCTGTCTCTTCATCATGGCTTACTGTTAAGTGCAATGGTTTCAGGTAACAAGGGCAGTGCTGACATGTAATATATTAACAAAGAGTTTAGCATATCCTTTGATAAGTGGAGATTCTTAGAATTGTACTATGATTATTTCTTCCTACAAACAGTGGTACTCAGAGATCTTTTAAATTACATTTTCAGCATGTCAGGAGAGTATTCCTACCCAAGGAAACGTGATATCATTTGCTATTGTGATTCCTGGGACCAGGGAAGAAGCAGTGCAGAGAGCCACCGTGTTCAGTGACCAACGAGTATTTTTCACAACAGTCGGCTCCAAGGACGTTTCCCTCTACAAAAAAAGAATTTATATTTTGGAGCTCCCTCTGCTGGTTCTACAGCAACTTTCACGTAATCACTTTCCCTTCTCTCTCATTGTTCATTACCACTTAAATAATTAACTTCAGGTATTGTTGTATTAAAAAAAAAATGAAGTTACTACATTGCTTATCGGAGTACATGCCTGTGGTAGTTGATGTTACATTGGAGAAAAACCTGGCATTCCTCTAACAAAGAGAGAAATGGTTTCTTTTTTTAGTCTACTTTCAGAACTTGCAAATACATAATCCAATGCATGAAAGTGCTTAGTGGCAGCATATATCCCTATCCATTTTTCCATTAATTCCTAATATGTGTGCATTCATGTTATGTGACTGCTTTTTCACATGTTAGAGTCTGCCTTACTAAGTACAAACAAGGTAAACCAGGAAGCCAGCACTCATTAAAATGCTTCACAATACAGTGCAAACTCATGCTTTATACACCATATTTAACTGTTCATGGTCGAGAATTTCCCTAACTTTCATGAAAAAAAAAAATGCCTTACTGTCATGTATGTGAATGCCACTACAGGGTTTCAGTTCAGAGTCTGCTGTTCTAGGATGGCTCACTGTGCCACACAACACAATCGCATGGGTATTTCATGTGCATGAGTTTAAAAACCAAACGAACAACTAAGAGAGAACAAAGACATCAGGAACAGGGGTTGTCCAAGGTATTGCTCAAGTTTCATTGTCTTCATTGCCTTTAAATATCCAAGTATTTTCTGAATGGAGTCTGAAAATAGATTGTACAACTTTTCTTCCTGTTTTCTTGTAGCTACCACACTGGTTTCGCAGTTAAGCTGCCGTAAATTCCAACCAACCCGAGCTCTGCACATCAACTGTATCCTATAACAAAAAAGTTAACAGTGGAAGTATACAGCTCTCAATAAGGCTGATAAAATACTAATGGGAGAGCAATAATGTAATTACAGGAACAGCTGATTAAATCAAGATAGCACTTAATAGTGTAAGGTAATTCCAAATCTAATGATTACATTAGATTATATTATCGTTTCAGTGACACCACTGAGAGGTGATTAGAGATGGAACTTTCAACTTTTTAATAATTTAATTTACATTTATTTAATCACTAATATAGAAAAAAGCCCTTCTATTTTCTCTATTTTCACTGAGAGACCAGTGTATTTTCCGTTCCAGTTTTCTTGAAGAAAAAGGTTCTTTCAAAAGATTAGAAAGGTACTTAGTTCTGAATATTGATAACTGGATAATGGACCCATAAATACATGCTGCCGAGCTGAATCTTGTGACGGTCATTAGAAAATTATCCCACTGAGGTCACTGGAAATATTCCTTCTGATTCTGGTGAAAACTGAAATGATCCACTAGTGAATTTAAAGTTTTCAATCTTCCCAGCATTTTGGCTTGGGTCTTCATTATTTATTTAAACAAGGGAAAGATCTTTCAGTGATGCTGTTAATCACTAGCTACAGAGTATAGCAGAGATATCAGACATAAATATTCAGAAACTATAAGCCAGACACTGTAAAAAGGATTTTTTGCCAAAAAAGTTAAATTGCCATAGTTTAGGGGAAATTTATTCTACCTCTGAATACAAAAGTTTCTGAGGTCAATCTGTGATCCAAAAGAACCTTTTAAAAATCATGGCTGTAAAGCATACAGACCTTTGCATTCAAAGATAGACATTTTTACACCTTCACATCGCCATCCAAGTGGGAATGGAGTAAAGCTGCTGTCGAGTGGGAATGAAGCTGGTGAAGCTGCATGATTCCTTCAAGCAGAGCTGTGCTTCCAGACCACTGAGATGGACTAGAAGCAGAGCTGCAGGTGCAGCTGCTCAAGTTGCTGACTGCCCCTCCCATGCCAAAGCTACAGAAGTGTTACTTTTCCTCCTTGTGATGTTTTCTTCTGACAGATGAACAGTGGCTTGTGGCAAGTAGGTGCCTCGAATGGAGAAAGAAAACCCTTCCAGAGAAAGACAAGTAACATTTCTGGAAAAATGTGGTGCACTCACCTAGGATTTGGCAATGAAGATAAAGCAACATAAGGATGCTGCTGAACACAGAAGATGACTACATCAGGGAACTTGCAGCTCCCACTGTTCTTCACCCTTGCTTTCAGTTGCCAGGGAGGACGGAGTCAGAATAATGTTGACAGCAGTAACAGGGTGATTTGGAACTTGGTACCTGCTTTTCAGAAGCTGCCAACACCTTGTGAGTGATCATGGTCATGTAGGTACTGCTTGTACGAGCTTTTCTGTTGGGGACTGTGATGACACATACTTCTCTCCTTGCCTTTTTACATGTGGTAACTTATCTCATGACTATTGAGTTCAAGTCAGGAAATGTTACTGATTGAAAAGTCACTGCTCCAAAAGACATCTCTTCCTAAACTGCATTGCAACAATACATCTTATTTATAAAATAACATCTGCTTTTTTAAACAATATGCACTTGTTGTACATATATTGTTGTGTATGTAGTTATACAATGATATATATAGAAATATTATGTGCACAATTGTTATTGCACATATTGGTTCAGAATAATCAAACTTGACAAAAAACACATTTTCACTCCTTTCTAAAACAGCTGTGCTCCGTACTAAGTAAAGGACAATATTATTCCTTGGAACTTTTAATATTCTTCAGTCTAACAGGAAGAAAAGTATTGATAAGCAAAGGCACACCAGATACCTAAGGGAGATGACATAATTATTATTAATTATTAATGAAGCTATTGCCTCATTCACATGAAATACAGAGCACTTAATACTCTATCTACCTCATCTTCCCATCAATAAATACATTCCCTCTAGAATGGGATGTTATATGTCCTCGCTTGGGACATCTGTTCACACAGAATCCACTAATCAGAAGTTGCAGTTCAGTTTGACTTTACCTTGTCTTTGGCTTTAGCTCACTAGGTTTTGTAATCCTGGTGCACATCACATTATATTTAACCCATTAACCTATGTATCCAAGAAGAACCACAACATTCAGACTACTTAAGAATAACATGAACAACTCAAGCAAACTCAGCCATGTAGGGTTTTCTTCTGCTTGACAGTTATTTAGAATGAAAAGCAGCATACGAAGGGGAATAAAACTGGCTGGAGGTTAACACAAGAACATTTTAGCAGCGTAGCTCATACACATGGCACACACTCCCATTTCAGTTCAACTTCTGCCACATTTTTTTGGGGCATGTTTAAAATTGGGATTTTTTTAAATTTAATTTATAATTTAAAATTCCCCTACTGCTGGGAAGAATTGAAGGCTGGCTTTGTAAGATGTTTACATGGCAAGTTATTCCTATCCTAGGTTGTTTTACAAGCTTAAGAACTAGGTATCTGCCCCAGAAGTGCCTTAAATAGGATGGGCAATACCTGCCAGGGGAGTTTTGGAGGGAGCTGTGCTGACATTGCAGGACCACGCAGAGGCAACAGCCCTGAGTTTTGGAGTAAGAAGGCAACAAGGGTCTGGGAGGAAGGGAAGGATGTGAGGAGGTACCTCTAGGGGAGGGTAAGGGACCAGTGGCAGCAGTCACAGGCCATGTCTGATAATGTCTGACAATGGTCTCCAGCCAGACTGGACTATAAGAAGGACATGAAGCACAGCTTTGTCTTCCTAAGTACTGCCACATCCTGAAAGGTAACAAATACCCACATATTCTACTGTCTCCATGAAGAATTTCAAGTGATCCTGAAGGATCACAGCTGAGTAAGTGTACCTTAAGAGTGTAACTGTTTAAATTAAAGAAGTCAAAAATATTAGAAAAAAATTGGATATAAAACGAGCTGCTTTCTGCCTAGCTGCCTTTTCATTTTGGGCAAGTTTTACATAAACATCTCTGAATTGCACTGTCTTAAACGTCAGTTTTGCAGTGATGCCTCAATTAACAGGTGACAAATACTAGATTGCTGCATCCTAGACTCATCTACAAGTGAGATAACCAAAAAATGAAGAGATGAATTAAGGTGAAATGAAAAGATCACTAAAAAGGTTTTTTTAAAAATAAAGGCATTTAAAAAAATCCCAAACAGACAGGTAAAAACCCCAGCGGAGATCTGGAAATAACTTGTGGCTGTATAACCAGGAACAGCTTTGTTGTTTGTCTTCATCTTATGAAGACTGTGGTCAATAGCATCTAACCCAGAAAACAAGCCAGAGGCACGGGTGATAGCCTGTTTCTGTAAATGGGAAGTAGAAAGGAAGACTCCTTAGGAAGCCTCTTTCAGCAGGACTTTCCAGCTACTGAGGAAGTGAGGAGACAGGCCATTAGAGAGGTCTGTACATCAACCAGTGGTGTATGTAATCAAAGAGAACAATTAATCACAGCTTCCCCTTCCCAAGTACTGGCAAATGAGAAGCAATTCAGGCACCAAGCAGAGCTACCTCATGACAGTCTAAAACATCATACCTAAACTCCTAATTCAGAGGGGTCTGGGTCTCAAGTCCAGTCTTGGTTTAGCCAGCGATGTGCCTTTCCAAGTAAAAGTACCATGCATGCAGCAGGATTAAAAAAATTATGATGAAGCATTTTCTTTCTTTTTTTTTAACACAAAAATATAATTAAACAATATATAATGAAACTGTTGGGGGTTTTTTGCTTTCCACCTCCCTTTTGACTCATCAGCATTTCTGCATGGGCTGTTCAGAACACTACTATGGGATGTGATCTTGTCCCACACTGACTTGATGAAATCTGGCTTCAGCCAAGGCAATGGAGTCTGGCCACTGAATATCTAACAGCATTTCACTGCTGCTCACAAATGAGGGCCCGACCATCACACTGCTAGAACCAGTGGCTTCTGAAGTTTGCTTCAACTGGCTTTTAAGACAGCAACATATATATTCACCTTCCATGAACACAGCTTAATAAAATACTAGAGTATTCAATAATAATTGGTTGAATAGACCATAGACTCAGAAAGGCAAGTGTTAAAACACAGAGATAATGGCTCAGTGTGTGGCCAGGAAGACTGGCTGACAGGAAGTGACTCATCTGCCCCTTGACTGCACAAAGTACTCAAAAAGAAAATTCATCTGTAGATTAGCCCAGCAGACTGTCACTGCCATAGTGCTTTAAATTCTCCAATCACTGGGCTATTGTAGCACTCAAAAAACATTAAAACTTGCGATTATTTGTGGGGGAAGTTGGTTTATAAAGGGAAAGGAAAGAAGTTAGCAATGTTCCCTGCCAAAGCACTGATAAATGGGTTCTGTAGCAATGGCAACAGTGAGGGAGAGAGTAAATCAGCAGCAGGTATCATTTTCTTATTACTGTGAGCTCCTCATTTATCTTGAATGCTCTGAACTCATACTATGAATCAGAAGCAGTACCACAATGGTGGCATTTCAGCTAGTCCGGTAAAGAACAATCTCAGCAGTATCTGCTTTTCCAAATTTATTCTTTGGTTACTTACCCCACACACTTGGGTGAGTAGGACCCGTTTGCAGACAGTTCTAAAAGACAATAGTACTTTTCTTCTGATAGTATAGAAAAGATTCCACTTTCTGCAAGCTCAGTGGAATGCCCCTGATGTCCCTGTGCCTCCTTTTCTTTGCTTCTAACTGGGAAACAAGGCCCAAGTGGCCTTCTAGGCAGAGTGACCTCAGAGTGACTGGATTTTTCAGCCTCCTTCTTTGATTCTTTTGGGCTTTTGTTCCATTTCTCACGTTACGCAAAAGGGAGAACCAAGCCCCTAAAATCTCAAAAACCTCTGCTCAGCAAAGAATCACTGTTCCATTTCATAAAGTAATACACTGACTACTTCTAATCGGGGGAGTATGAAAACTTTCTCTTTTACTGATATACTATCTAGCATATTATCCCTCAAAAATTAATCACCAGTAAGACACTACCAAAAATGACAAATTCACTCCACCTAAATTCTACAGTCCATGTTTGGACTTAACTGCCTAAAACATATCTAAGTGGCAGATAGAAACCCAACCATGCTCTTTCCAGAAAGTCTGGAAAGTCTCCAGGGCATTATCAAACTTTTCTTAATGTGCCCAAACATATAGTTTTGAGGGTTGGAAGCTTGGCTAATAAAGAGAATAGCTATGTTCTGGCTTTGCATTGGCCAGCCAGTAACATCCATCAAACCAAAGAGCTAGCAGGGAGGATTTCTGACTCTAAATGAGACCACCATGCAAACAGCTGATGCAAAAAATTCAAGTAGGAAGACCATCACAAATGTTCATAGCTCCAGAATTCCTGACCCTTCTTTCAGTGCAGACACAGCATCCTGTGGGACACGTCTGATTTTCATGGGCAGTAGGCCATGGGTGCATGTCACCCTCACCCTGGCATAGGTGGGAGAAGGAATATGATAGGGTGGCTCTGTGCTTTGGGAGGGAGGTGGATAAATTCCACTTGTTTTGGTCGATGTCATGTCTCCAGTGGAGGAACTACCACACAATCACTCTGGACAGCAGTGTTTCTGTCATTTTGCCAAACTCTTAACAGTAAGCCAAGACTATCCTTAGTGTTCTCATGATTTGGCTGTACCATTCTGAAGAACTTGGGCCTCACACTCCCTCAATTCTCTGAAATTCTGCAGAATTTTAACTCACTTGGTTTCAAGGGAGCTACTTCCAAGCACATCAAGAGAGAATCAGGTCTTTCTGCTAGCGAGTGTCCCAAGGGATTTACTGTGCTGTAAGCAACACTCTATTCTCTGTTTACCTTGCAGGTAATAACAAGAATATTCTGTGGAGAATTCAAACACAGAAGAAACATACCAGGCAAGTCACTAGAAGAAAATTAAGACTTACCTTTCTCTGTAAACATGTAATACATTAGTAGATTAACTTCCCATTAGACAAATGAGTGACACAGGATGCAGCATGCTACAGAAGACTGCATATCAGATGCAGTAAAACTGTAATCATAATTAAAATATCCAAGTAAACATTATCTGACTCAGAACCAAGCTACACTAGGGAAGCTCTTCACCATGCTGTTAGGTGTGAAGTGTAGTTTATCTGCCAGGGCTTAATGCCTGCATTAAAGTTACCCTGGTTACTGACGACTCCCATTCAATCACCTGAAATTCGTTGTTCCTGCAGTGGAGAACTGTGTGTTTATTACAGAGTTGGGTTTTGATAAAATGACCCAGAATACAGACGCAGATACCTGAACCACTGTATTTAAAACTGAAACTAAAAAACAGACACAAAAAGCTCTTGATCTGTGTTTTCAACATCAGCTGTATGACAAGGAGCACAGTAATCAGAGATGAAGCAAAATTGTCATGATACTGATAATACAGAAACACTTACCATAGCATGATGATAGATCACAATATTGGTAACTACGCTGAGACAAACAGCACATACAGATGAACAAAATATAATGACAGAGCTTGAGCACCATCATTTTTCTAAAGTGGCACAGTCACTTGGAAGGACAATCTGAATCATGTAGTTCTAACCGTTACATGAAACAAAGCAAAAAGTCAATTAAGCCTGCTCTTCTGCAAGATCCCTCACTCTGGACACACAAACATAGCTATACAAGTCTTTAGGGTTCATCAGTTCAACCAAAACAGTGAACTGACATAAACAGCCTTGGGAAGAGTTTAGAAAACTAAAAGCCAAGTTGGGCCTGCAGCACACGTAGTCCTTGCTTATGTAAAGTCCTTGCTTATATGGCCCTTAAAGAAAGTACATTCACAGGTCAGGATGTTTCTATGAAATGCTTTGAAAGCCATGGATACAACTGATATAAGGGTGAAGATTCAGAAAAACTGCATGTTCAATAACTGGGAGGATATACATGTTACGTGCTTGGATTTTTCCTAACCTCTTCATCCCAATCAAAATCTAATGCTGCATCATCCAGCTCTGCTATGGAGAAGAGAGATGTCTTTGTGGCCACGCTGGCTTTACTAGAATTTCCCAATGCAAAACTCTTTCTTTTGCTAGGATTGCTCACATGCACCTTCAGCGACGGGCTGTGGCTTTCCTTGTTGGTGTCATTCTTAATGGCAGGTGAGGTTTCTGATTTTGCCTCAGGGCGTGACACAAAGGAGAACGTTGACAGCTTGGCTAATGTGCTGGAGCGCACCTTCCCTGTGCTTGGACCAGCAAGTTTCTCCTCTCCCTCCTGTTTCTTCTCAGTGGGTGGAGGTGATACAGCATCCAAATTGACATCAGAGCGTCTTGTTGCACTTTCTCTGACCTCTTTCCCTAAGGCCTGTCTCTGCTGCTCTTCTTTGCCTTTATTATCAATTGATCCTTTTTCCAAACTACATTTTCCTAAGCCAGTCAATGTCATCTTGCTTTTCTCAGGTGGGCAGCATTCTTCTGGAAGCTGCTCTCCCTGGAGCTGTTCTCCTGCCTTAAAAATAGTTTCACTCCGAAAAAGAGAAAATTCTTCATTTGTCTTCTCTGAAGAATGACCAAGCTTTGTCCTTGGTCTGAAAGAAAATTTAGCTAGTTTAGCAGCTGGGGGACTTTCACTTTCTTGCTCATGGGAACTTACTACCTTTGTTTCCTTCACTACTTGATCTTTACTTCTTTTTCTCATGGAAATTGTTGCACTTTTTGCTGCTACTGATATGCGGTTCTCTTCTCCTAGCACAGACTCCGCATCGCTTGAAAGATCTGGCAGGCCAGAGGCAGGTAATACTGAAGGAAGGGCCTTTGCCTCAGGGTCCTGTGTACTTGTAAAGAATCCATGTGACTTCTCTGTGTGCAGCCTCTGCCAGCTTCTAGAAGCATCTTGTCTAATAACTGAATCCTGCACACTAGCACTCGGTGCTGGGTCTGCAATACTGTCTTCTGAAGAAGAACAGTTGTGTTCTTCAGCCCTTTTCCTGCTTAACTTGGAAACTTTGTCCTTTTGTTTCAGAGGAGCATGCAGATCCACAGCTGCTAGTGACTCTCTTACTCCATTTTGCTTCCTTGGTATTGAAGCAGATCTTTCTTCAGAGCTTGAGGTTTTTGAAGCCAAGTTATTTGGAGATATCTTGGGCACTGGAGATGACTTCTGAGAATTTTCTTCAGCATCAATGCTGCTCTCTTCCAGGCTGTCAAACCATGCCAGGCTGTTTGTATCTTTGTTATTACCATGTGCTGGGTTGCACAAGGGTGCTGGATGAATATTCCCTTCACAGCTGCCTTCAAGCCAAGGTGTCTGTGGCCCAGAGTTATCCCCTTCTTGATTTGAAAGTTCTGACTGAGACCTTTGCTTTGACTGCCCAAATGCATCCTCATTCAAGCACCTTGTGGTAGTACTGAAATTTGTTTCTTCAGGCTGCTGTTGGCATGAATTTTCCTTTTGCAATCTATACAATGAAAAAAAAATTGAACAATAGTAAATTAATTTTCTTCCTTTTTCTTTCTTCATTGTATTACTGATACATAATATGCATGACTGGTGGAAAGCTACAAATAATGTAGGTCACAAAAGTATGTTATTAAGTTTCACATACAGCTCTGAAAGCTGGTGTTGCAGTCTGTGATCTTTCAGCACCTTCGACAGTGAGTGGCAGAATTTAGTGTCCCCAATAGAAGACAGGCAGATGGACAGAGAAAGGAACCACCTGAACTGCATTTCCTTGTGAAACCAAACAGAAAAAAACCCAAGCTAAACACAAGCTTTGCACTACTTACAATCATTGCTAGAGTCCCTTACAGATTTTATATATTCTGTAAGTCTATCTTCTAGAACAGGAACCTAATTAAATCTTATCCTGAGCCAGGTAAAGTCTCAAATGAGTTATTGGAATAGAAAACCTAGGTATTACTTGGAACAGTGGTTGTTGTTGGGTTTCTCTCATAATCACTATGTACTTAACATGTCAAAAATGTGAAAGCATCTCAAATCACTTATAAAACTTAATGATCGCTGTCTGTGGCTATCTATGTTCTCAGGGCCCTCCAAAACAACACAGGTGCTTGAGTGAGGGTTCCCTCCAATCTCAGAATAGCTGATGTTCTGTCTATTATACTTAAACACGTATTTTCCAAGGCAGACAGCATTCTGGTTTTTGCTAAACAGCGATACAAACCATGAGTGAAAAGCAGCCACCTTCCACCCCGAAAGTGACTGCATTTGTCTAGAAGAAATTATTCTTATGCATTACAAACAGTTTCTCTGCTCTGTGAGAGAGATAGCACTATATAGACGTGTATGTTTTAGAATAATTACTATAATTGTTTACTAACATGTTTATCCTTAGTTTTTTAATGGAAGGCAGAAATTACATGACTCATCAAGAAGAGATGAGATATATGATAAATGCTTGTATTATTGAAATATAGTTTAGGAGGAAATGCATGGAATAAGTCTTCTAATACAGAATGGGTTTTTTTAAAGAGGACATTCATTTAGTACTCCCTAAGCTGCTTAAGAGAGGGAAGAAGAAATCAGCTTAATTTGCAGCAGAGGGCATTCAGTGGGATATTGGGAAAACCTTTACGAGCATTGGGTGGAGCCATCATGGCACAGACTACAGAATGGCAACAGAAAATCCTCATCATTAGAAAGGCTTTGGGGTAGATAATGTGAGCTCCTGCCAGGAAGGTCAAACGCAGACCTGATCCTCTCTTTGTATTTGATCTCCCATCCCATCCTACATTTCTATGATCCCTTATGAACACCTCTGTTTTAAAACTAGCTTTTGTCCGTCTGTTGAAGATATCCCACTTTCATCTGTTTCTGTTGACTCTGTGGTTATTTAACACATCATTAGTACAACTTACAAAATAAGTCTCAAAAATATTCAAAGGAAGAGCGAATTCTCCCAGCTGTTTCCATTAATTTCAACAACATTAATCTTTTATCTTCATTTAACAGTAAGAAAGTACAAGTTTCTTTAAAGCCTAATCTCATTACAGGAAGAAAATGTGGGTTTTTTTTTTTTAATTTTATTTCCTTCCAATTCTAGGGCTTTTCTCTCAGGCTCAGTGCATTAAAAGTTTTCTATTAATAACAAAAAATAGGTTTCCCAAAGATTATTTCAGTGAGCTGAAAACTAGAGATGTGACAGTGAAAATTCCAGCATGCAAAAAAGAAAAATCACCCAAAATTACAGAACTTTGATTCAGGCTTACATTTTCCATTAACAGAAAGAGAAGGATCCTGACAAGCCCAACACAAAAGGCGGCTTAAAAAATCATGAAGCAGATCCGCTGTATTTTACCAAACAAGTAACAAAAGGTTATATAAAATTATTTGCTCAGCTACAGAATCTAGCATTTTGACTCTAAGAAGCACTTTTGAAATTATCTGAGCATAATATTCAGATATGAGTTGGGAACTCATTAAAATATTTGTAAATTCCATAACCCAGAGGCAGAAATGATCTTGTGATGATCTCAGAGTGCTACTTTAAAACAATCTCCCTGATTATCCATGTCCTCTAAAGAACGAGTCCCTTCCCAATGTCAGACTATTTTTAGACCCACTCCAGACACTATTGTGAAACAAATTCTGTTTCCCATCTGAATTAGTTTGTTACATTGTGTATCTGTACCTGTCAAGTCTTCGGAGCTCTTTGTGCAGAAGATCTTTCAGCTCCAGCCGCTCCAATATGATTTCACACTGTGTTCGGTACTGCTCCATTGGATTGTCTGGAAATGAGGTGTGTAAGGCATTGATGCCTCCAAGAAGTGCACCCCCCTATGGCACCAAAGAGATTTAAAATAATAAAAATAGGAAACTACCTTTATTATTAACCACCAAATTTAAACAACGGAGGCTATGTTATCTGAAATTCTCCCTTAGATATTTTAAAGCTTAAGGTAGCAAATATTTGCTAACTGTATCCACACAAATAATCCTATTAGATCTGCTCACATGGTCAAAATTGCTCATAAACATAAAGCAATTACATGATCAAGCCTGCAGTTTACTCATACTTGTTTATTTTTATTGACACATGGAATGGGAAGTCCACCTAAAGCTTGAGAACATCATGACTGAAAACAAAAATTAGGATTAAAGATGTTTTCCAAATACCTTGTAAAAATTGTGCCCATGTGAGGAACTTTTTTAACTGAAGAAGTTCTGATTGCTAGAAATTTTCATTAGCTTTGCCTAATTTCCTAAAGGAAAAGACCTGTGTATTAAGGCTTGTCAACACAGGGTAAATTTTTTGGGGCAGAAGTATTTCTGAATAGCACTTTAAGAGTAACTTACTATTTGTGAATAACTCCAGTGAATTGTAAGTGATTTTAATCTGGGACAATTTTTGCTGTGCCTTGTAAAAATGAAGTAGTCTTTATTTGGAACAGAGCATCTGCACAGTGATTTGTTCCACAACAAATAATCTAGAATAGCTCTGTAGTTAATTGCTCTTTGGAAAAAAAACACCTCACACCACAAACCCTCTATTTTACCACAGATTAGTTAGCATTAACCACTCCTGTCTAATCTATAAAGCTCAATACAACTAATGAACCAGATGTGTATCAAGGGCCATGGGCACAACAGCAAAAGTCAATGTAGTCTCTAGATCCAGAAATTGCTACCTATGGCATCACATGGATTACACATTTTCAATTGTGGTAATTTCTGGTTCTCCCATTTTGCAATGTTAAAATATTACATTAAAAAAATTACATTGAAAAACATCACTCTGTGGCTAATTAAAGCTCTCTGAAACTGCAATGTGCTAAAATTAAGGCTGTCCATGCAACCTTTAATGCATCCCACTGAAGTTACCACTTGGGGGTTTTTTCACCCATCACTTCAGGAACACGACAGATCTGTTCCACATAGAAGCACCAGTCTCTTGGCATGGAAAAGGCTCCTGCAGAACCCACCCCCTATGCTGTATTTGCTTCAGGAACTGGAAGGTTCATAGACAATGAGGCAAGGACTCAGTCTCTTGGTTAGAACAATTAAAAGCAGAAAAGGAGGACCAGATTCTGTCTCTGATGCTATGTTCCAGTTTTTGTGATTCAAAAAGAGCCATTTAAGTAAAGAAAGAAAATAAATCTCTAAGTGGAATCCTGATGCGGTGCGTGCACAGAAGGAAACTGCAGACAACAGGAAATGTGCTCAAACAGTCAAAGTGTTACTACTCTGAAGCTGGGGCCCCAACCACCTCTCAGGGCTATGCTCTAGTGGACCATTTCTTCTGGACTGTGCATAATTCAGCTCCAGACCAGAGGAGTAGCACCACCCCATCACTTCGCAAGGACTGCATGAAGATAGATGAATTGATATTTCTGAAATATTCAAGGCCACTGGAGATGAATTCCAAAGAAAAATATGTTAAGAAATTGAGAATATTACCTTTAGAACAGCAGGTAATAAACAAAATATTGAGCAAAACACTGACAAAAGATAGTTGCTTTCAGGCTGAGTACTGTCAACCTGTGTCCTAAGGACCCAGTGGAAAAAAAGAGGACTATGTGGTTATATATCCTGAGATACACAGCCAAGGGCTACAATAGTGTCTTGCACTCACTGACATTTCAGTCCTTTATGTGGCCATCACGAGGAGCTTCTTTTAAATACTGTGTGTGCATGTGAAATTCTAAGTGAATTTAAGATATCTGTGAAGTTTCATTCCTGTGCTGGTGCTCACGTCTCTGCGATATCTGCCCCTCTGAGATTCTGAGATATCATTTTGAGTAGAGGAAGGAAACCATATGACAAAACCACTGTAAACTGAGGGCAGAGGATCTAAAACAGAGAGAAAAAGTATTACAGGGAAAGTCAGTGGAAAGGAAAGCTGTAAAATGCCTAGGGATGGGAAGACAAATTATAAAAAGGAGTGAAAGGAGAGGGATTGGAAGAGAATAAAACAAGGATGGAAACAGGACCAAGAGAAGGAAGGAGACAGTAGTAGCAAGAGAAAATGAGGCAAAGAAAAGATCAAGAAAAGGCTTTGGAATATGCTCACAAAGACGAAGTAGGAAAGAGAAATATAAAGGTGAATTAGAGGGCAAAACAAACAAAAAACTCCAATGAAGTAGGCTGGAGATGAAAATGTGATAGTCTTCCTTCCCAAGAGAGCTCACAAGAAATACCCAGTCACAGGAGAACTGTAAACTTTAATTTTATACTGGCAAGAACATGACTTATTGTAGAAGTTGCAAAGACAGTGTTAAAGATGGAGTTTGCTGAACTAAAAGGTGGCAACCAGTCCTTCCAGAATGACATTGGCACTCCCTCATTTACAACCTCATTCTAGAGATTGACAATTAGGCAGGAAACACACGATGTATCTGTACAAAATGCTGTGGCTTTTTTTTTCTAGAGAAGGAATCTGTTTCTGAAAATAAACTTTTGCATGCTACTTCTATCTTTTTTTAATAAATAAATAACTTCCTTCAAAAAGAAACTACTTTGGTGATTATTTATACTTTCCAGGAGGAAAGTAAAATCTGACCTTAAATAGCAGATCTCAAATTTGCATTTTCCTAGCAAAAATGAATATGTCTGCCTACTTGCTCATAAGAAGCCAGTAGTGGAGCAAAGATGGTAAGCATACCAAGTACTCCCAGGTAATCTGCAGCCATAATTCAGGCAAATTTCTCACTGACTCTTACTAGATAAAAACTTGTTACACAATGTAGTGGGTTGACCCTGGCCAGGTCAACCTGCAGCCCTTGAGGGCAGGACTGCGTAAAAATGAAACAGTGACCCACAGCTGAAACAATTCTTTTACATTTACTTGTGCTGATCAGGTAGAGAGACATACAGGGGAAAATACACATTCATTATTATTATATACATACATTTCAGGTTTTGATCTGTTACCAAAAAAAAAAAAAAAATTAGTATTTCAGAGTTCTTATATCCAAAACCATATTACTTTGAAACCACTGTCCCATCAATTTCCCATCTAGTTAATTACAGGTTTAATTACAGTTAATGAAGACTTATGTGGTATCTTCTGCAGTTTCAACAGCTTCATATTTTAACTCTGATGCCGTGCTGTCATTGAAAAGCTAAGCTCTTCAAAACAGTGCAAGATGAATTGCAGCAGACAGCAAAATAATCTTTTTCTATTTAATAAGGTCAGGCCCTGTAGTATTTTTGAGATAAATTCCATTTGCAATGTTGTGCAATAGATTATCTGTGGCACAAACTGCAATTAGTCTCTCAGCCCTCATAGAAAGGACAAGAGACATCACAAGTGCCTACCTGCCATATGTGACTCTAGTTTTCTTGCATCTATCCTGAGGAGCTTTGTCACCAAAAAAAGGAGCATATCTACTCCTACAAAGGTCTTTCAGGCCCATTGAACTAATGGGTGCTACATAAAATTGTCTTGATTTGAAAGTATTCAAATCGACCTGTACAGGAACATAGGAAATGCCATTTTGGATCAGACCAGTCAGCTGAGTAGTGGAGTACACCATCTCTGACAGAGCCAAACCCAAACATTTCAGATGTGCTAAAAACCCCCATGCATAAAACTTTGGATAATCTTCTTATGGTAATTTTTTTCCTACTCCAAAGCATGAAGATCTATTTCTCTTAAAAATATTCTGTCTGAGGTAATAGTGTCTATATTATTTTCCACATTTCTACTAAAAAACCCCCTTCCATCAGATTTACGTTTCTTTTACTGATTCTAAATGTGCTGCTTTTTCAACATCCTAAATACAATATTACAGTAAACTAAAATCTAGCCTTCCACATTTTTTCATTGCCTTTTTGCATAGAAACATTACATAAATCCACGTGATAATTGGAATGCACGATTTTCAGTCCAACCAAAGTTTTGGAATTTTAGGGTTTCTAAGAATAAAATTAGTCTTCTAGATGTTGAGTTTTACAATTACTACCAACATAGTTTAAAATTATTTAATGGCTAAATAAATTGTAGGTCTTAGCAACTGTTTGAACTTGCTCCAAAAAATGATTTGGTTCTCTCATACCTAATTAATGAGTGACTATGTAACAGCATGGAACAAAAACCCATCAGAGGCTATTAAACACAGTGATATACACACAATTTCTGCCTCAAAATGTCTGTAAAATGTAGATTACCAAAAACCAGTACTATGCCAAAATTTCACTTAGACTGCAGTCTATTAAAAAAGGTAGCAGGACTTTATCCTAATCCAGATTTTTCAGCATAATCTATGTTTCAGGATTTTAACAATCAAGATGGACTAAAAAAGGCTTGTCAAGTTCTCTGATTACCTAGTTTGCATGAGTCTGTAACATCCTTTCCAAAGAGAAGAAGGGAGCTGGCACATGTCTACATGTAAAACTGAATCCCTTAGATGTGGTATTGCAGCAATGGCAATGTCTGCAAGAAAACTTACCTGCATAGAAGATTCCATCACTGATACCACAGTTACAGCATCTTCCAAAGTCACAGTATCCCTAAACATCAACCGGGCATGAGCTATCAAAAAAAATGGGTGCAAGTGTTAATGAAGTCAAAAACCAATTTTTTGTACTAGAAGGAACAAGACATTTCTTCAAATTTCTTCAGCTCTCAAACACTCATGCATGGGCATAACTTAAACATAAATATAATAATTTTGATTTCAATGTTAATTTCAACAGAAAATATAAGGATTACTTTTTCTAGCAAACAATAGGGTGTAATTTTCAAATTGCAGTTACAGTGACAGAATAAGGATGCTTAAAATTCTACAGTTAAAAAATGTAAAGTGCTGGATATCACAACAAAGAGTGTGATATGAAACATCCTTATCTACACAGGCACATGTCGTCACCATAAAGTAAAAAATAAGGTCTAATTTTCATCATAGGTCAGAAAAAAATTTATTCCTCTACCTGGTCTGTGTCACAGATTTGGTATCATTTAAAATGCTTTTCTCTACAATAGTTTTATTTTATCTTCCTTCTCTTTCTTCAGTCAGCAAAATAAAAGTGTTTTTTGTAAATAGATACAATGCAAATAATTTACAATATGAAACCTTTTTCGTAATGTCCATGGAAACACACTCAGTTCTTATTCAGCAATAGAAAGACAGGTTAGTTAATACCATCTAAATAATACTTTGAAAGAACAAAATCCTACTAAAAGCCCCAATCTCATGAACTGATAAGAAGGGAAGAAACACTGAATGTGAAAACTACACGTGTATCTTGAAAAGTTAGGAATGTCTTTCACTTAAATGGAGAATGTCTTTCCCCCAAAGTGGAGAACAAAACATAAACATCTAAAGTAGAAGGCACTACACTGCCATTTATGCTTGCTACACAAAGTACAGTACATTCTTTTAAATTCATCCTGAAAATATTTGATATGCCATTTTATAAAATAAAACCATGTTAAGACAGAGACATACTGCTTCCTTTAGGTTTTTTCTTATAAATGAAATATGACTTGAACACAGAGACGGAAATTTTTAAGTTGTATGGCAAAACATGGTCTAATACTAATACTTCTACGGTCTTCTACTAATACTTCAGGAAACAAAAAATATGTTATCTTTTATGTGATATTAACTTTAGAGTATTGATACTTAAGAAAAAATATGCTAATTTAATGTTATATTAATTCCAGAGTAGAAGCAAATATTTGACTCAAATGGAACCAAGTAAATCCTGAGATTGCCTTTCATAAAGACATATAATCTCTGAGATTTTTCTCTTGAATGTGACTTCTTCCAGAGGTTTTAATATTTATTATATACATGAGAATGTCAAAATTAGAACTGCTTTTGATAGTCTAAATGTAGCACCCTTTCTCACATTCAGAATCTCCAGCCCTGAGGCTCTTTAGACGAGAAGGATAAAACAATACAAGAATCACCTATCCCCACCTCCATGGAAAAGCTGCTACTCTGCTTACTGGCTATAATTATACTGTTCTATTCATTTCATAAAGGTTAATTGTTAGCCTAAAAATAAAAATGCCAGGGCCTTACCTTCTGCAAGGCGTATCAGACTCTCTAACAGGCGGATGGTGGTGCGGGCAGCATTCCTGCAGTCACTCTGACGCTGCATCTGATAGTAGCGAACAAGGACCAGGTTGCTCTCATCAGACAATTTTGGCTGTATGCTTTTTATAAGACAGAAGTAGGTTTTCATCCTTTCCATGCTCCAGAGCTTTTCTGAGTTGCTTGGGCAGCCTGCGTTACAACATCCTTGTCAGTAATTCTATAACAACAGACATCAAGCTTCTTCCTAAGAACTCCTGTTAAATAGACAGGTGACTATGAAAGACACATTACTGCACTTGTGGGGCATACTGGCTGGTGTGTACACTAGTCCTCAAGAACTTGGTCAAATTCCAGTGCACAATTTTACACACCATCCAATCCCTCCCGTATCAAAATCCACAGTAAAACCTCCAGTAATTTCTATAGAACTGCTGTCAGCCTCACTGCCCACCAGATGGTACAGGCAGTGCCAAGTGCTTTGGAACTCCTTAAAATGAAAAATGCTACATGAGTGTATGCACCTCCTCTGGCTGTTTTACCTACTCTGTTGGAGCCAACAGCTACCTGCCATATTCTGAACATTTTTTGTAGGGAAATAATTTGGAAAGGGAAGGAAGCTAGCTGAAGAAGTTTCCTCTAATCACTTCTTCTGCAAAGGGGATCAAAACCATGTTCCTTGACATGGATGGGGAAGGGGCTGGTCAAAATCACATCACAGTGCCTTCCCTCATTCCAGAGCACAAAGCTCCACATGGGGAATGCTATTGTTCATTCTTTGAGCCCTGCAACACGTGCATCTCTGATCTGTTCTGCAAAAATTAAGTTTCCCATTAACAGCAAGTACAATTGCAAGGCATTTAGGATCTGCAGATAAAGGACTGTAAAGGCGTGAGATGGAAACAGTCCACTTACTGAGCAGTCTGAGCTGAAATCTCTTGTAAATGATCCTAGAGTAAAAGTAGAGTGTTCTCAGCTCACCCCTCTTAATTAATTAGTGATCTCTGTCTTACTCCTACTTGAGGAACAACCATGCAGCAGAAAACCACCACGATGAAAATGTAAACACTGATTAATTTGAAAGACTCAAGACTAACGAACTAAAAAATGGAGGGAAATAAAAAAAACCCCAAACCACCCCCCAAAACAAACAATCAAACAACAAAACCAGAAACTAACCAGCCAAAAAAAACCTCCAAAAAAACACTTTATGATTTAAAAAGACTACTCTCACCTTTATTTTGCAAGATGAAGGATGAAATTATGTGGTCCCATTCCTCATTCTTCGTATCTAACAATACTAAGACCAGGTCAAATCTGCTCAACAGGGGACTGCCAAGAGCTATGTTGACAGAGACAGACTCATTGGGGTCATAATGGCCTTTTGGGTTTGTTGCTGCCAGGATAGTTGTCCTCGTGTTAAGCTTGCACACCAAGCTAGAGAATGATATGGTGAACATTATGGTTGAATTAAACTAGGTAGGGAAAATTATTCCAAAGTGTTTAAAAACTTTTGTGGTTTTATGCTATAAAGAGCACATCGTGTCTTGAAAGACCATAATAGCTTAACAATGTTCACAATTATTGTATTAATATTTATTATAGGTATAGTATTTTTCAGTCAGAGAATAGCAACTAAACAGACACTGATCTGGATACCAAAAGTCACCAACCAACATTGCCACAAATAATCTCTATACATAGCTAGATCCTTAAATAGTGAAAGCCAACACTACTTTTCAGAAATAAATATTACTTTATGGGTTTATACAGCATAGAAACACTTTTGAATGCTGTAAAGTAATGCTTTAGCTTAATTCACCTTTTAAGAGAGTAAAATAAAATGTGACATAAATTTGTTTTATTCCTGTGTGTAAACATGAATATGAACCCAAGTAAAGAGTGGTGGCAGCCACATCAAACTGAAACAGCCATTTTCCTCTCCTAACCATGATGTCCTAGCATGTGCTTGTAGATGTGGAGACAGATTATTTTTACTCTACTAATCCAAATGCACTCCTTTTGGGTAAGGCAGCAGCAGAAGCATTCTAACTTTGGTTTGTCACTGAGCTATTTCTAGTCAGCTCCTGAGTAACTGCTGCCTCATGTCCAAAGTTCTTCTCTAACTGAGAGGAAGGACCACAGACCTTCCACTAGCTTATACCCAACAGGGAAAAAACTTATCTCCCATGCACCAAAATAAGACGTAAATTCACAAGGTGCTTAACCTATCTGTGCTAAGTTACTACTCAAAAAATCCTCATTAGATGCAGTCCTTAAAAGTGAGCAACTGAGGATACATGTGCAAGTTAGCAAACTGTGTTTGGGTCTATCAAACCCAAACAACTGCAACAAGGAACTCAGCTGAAGTATGTCCCTGTCTTCCTAAGGAGAAAGGACCATATTGACTCCAAGTATTTGTGCCCAGCTAGCAAAAGCTGGTAATCACCCAGGTGAGAGCAACACGACCCTGAGTGGTTGCTCTTACCAACAATCTCAGTTGGTAAGAGCATGGTGCTGAGAACACCAAAGTTGTGGGTTCAATCCCCCTATAGGCCATTCACTTCAGAGCTGGACTTGATGATCTTGTGGGTTCCTTCAACTCAGAATATTCTGTGATTATTTGTCCACTGTCTGACAAAGAGGATGGAGATGCTCAGAATAAGGGAAGGACATGACCAGTTAGAGAAGCCAAGATGTGATTGGAGAAAGAGCTGAGTAGAAGGTGACATGAAGGAATATGGAAAGGGTGATGCCTTTTGAGTAGCAGAGGTTTCAGCAATAGCAGCCAGGGAATAATCTGGGCCTGGACAAGAGCTGCATATGATTGACAAATCGAAATATGAGCTCAAAGATACAAGTGGTGGTCAGGGGTACTGGGGGGAATAGCAGATTTGAACACACACACTACTTTGAAAAAAGAAAGGGAGGAACTTAAAGTAAGCAGGAGTTTATATTTTTGCCACACCCAACATATAACATTCAGCAGCCTGGAAATCTCTTGGAAAATACAGCAGCCTGGAAATCTCTTGATGTGCTTTGGTTACCAAGCAATATTACTGGATTTTACAGGACAAGAGGACATAGCCTCAAGCTGTGCCAAGAGAGGTTCAGGTCAGACTTCAGGAAGAATTTCTTCACTGAAAGGGTGTTCAGGCATTGGAACAGACTGCCCAGGGAGGTGGTGGAGTCACCATCCCTGAAGGTGTTCAAGAACTGACTGGACATGGCACTTAGTGCCATGGTCTAGTTGACAAGGTGGTGATCAGTCACAGGCTGGACTTGATGACCTTTGAGGTCTTTTCTAAACCAAATGATTCTGTGATTTTGTGGTTTTGGGAAAATGAAGCCCCACTTTCAAGTTGCAACAAAAAAAAGTCACAAAGCTCCTCTTTTCACATGACCACTTGCAGCAAAGGACAAGAAAAAGGATGCCAAGCCTTTGTAGGAAAGTGCCCTGGCCTATAGCAGTAGATTGAAAACCCAGCAGTGAAGAGGGTGTGTATTTATTTTGATTGCTTGCAGCCTCTGGTCCAGTGCACTGTCCTTTGAAATGCTGACTCGTCTAGTTTAGGAACACTGCTGAGAACAAAACTATTACGTACAATGAAGAAAACATATTTAATCAGCATCCCTCCAACTTGTAAGTACAAGAGAAAAATCTCATGTTGTTTTCTCACATATGCTAACATGCTACTTACCCTGCCTTTGCAACACTGATGGTTTGTTGCTCCATTGCCTCGTGGATGCTGGTTCTGTCATGTTCTTTGATACTATTGAACTCATCAATGCAACAAAGGCCTCCATCTGCAAGCACCAGTGCTCCAGCTTCCAAATTCCACTCCCCAAATTCCTTCACAGCAGTCACTGTCAAACCTGAAGAATCAAATACTTCAGTCAGTCTCTTCCTTAAAATGCAGGAGTGAACCTGAGTGAAAGAAAGGGCCCCAGCACAGTGGCTTGAGCCATGGACAGAGGGCAAACCAGCAGGGATGCTCCATCATGTACCTCTACCACGTAACTTAACTCACTTTACAGCTACCAGCAAGCAATCCCACTAGTGTTGAGGTAGGTTAGCCTGGAGCTGTGGAGCAGATTCTGTTAAGCTTCCCACGTTTGGATTGTGACTTGTTTTAGGACTTTGTTAAATGAACAAAAGGGATTAGGGTACGAAGACTAGATCTGGCAGATCATACTGAAAATTGGGGCAAATGCAAAGATTGCAAAATTATGGTATGCACCCATTCAGGTACTCCTCCTCATCAGCTATGGAAACGGACTGAAACTTTGGAGCTGCAAAGCAAAGTTTGGGAAAAAAAATATATTTCAACTGTCGTTTAACTCATGGCCCCAGAAAGTGGAGTCAAATTCTTTCTTTGAACTAAGGAAATTAAATTTCTTTATCAGCTTTTGGTTTCCTTTAAGTATTAAGCAAAAATGAAAATTCAAAGATGACCAAGGATGAAATAGGGGAAGAAATTAAAAAAAAAAGTTTTCCAGTAAATCTACATGTGATACAACACTGGGTGGCTGGCAAGTCAAAAACCCTGCACAACTGTAGAAACAGCCACTCATTAGCAAGTATGTGCACCCCCCTCCAATTCTTCTATTCCCTATTTCCCAGCTTCTTCTCTATCTTTAGCCCTTCTTTTTCACTCCAGTGTTCAGCTCAAAATATCCTAGTAGTTGACAAGCTGCAACCAGCCTAAAGTCTCCTGGAATTCTATGTCAAAACCTGCACAAGAATCCCCCCTGCCTCACCATTTGGTTCAAGGCTGCAAAGACCTTCTCATCACTGTGCAGCCCACCATAGTACCCATTTGTCTGCAAATGGCCAGCAAAAAGTTATTGGAATTAAATGCTTCCTGATAACATATGAACTTCAGCTTGTAGTAAGGAATCTGCTCCACCATGCCCAATCTTTCTTGGTTTTCCTGCACTGTGTGCCGAACAACGTGGGCAGTCAATCATACAGCAGAATAATAGAAACACAAAGCACTAGGCAGTACTAGAGCCTGGCTGTGCATTTATTTCTGCATCTCCTGTGCTGGGGGTGCACAACTCGCACCCCCCAAGCTGCGGGCACTTTCTGCTCTGCCCCTGGAGCCGTGGGGGACGTCCCTGGCACCGCAGTCCTGTGTCACTCTGCTCCGCGCCGTGCCCCATGCGTGGCAGCCATGACACGGCCTCGCTGCAGCTCCTGCTGCCACACAAGATGGCTTCCCCTGCTGCACACAGGGCCCTCTCACTGGCAGTGCTGCTGCACGGGCAAAATGTCCTGTCTGCAGCTCTTCAGGGCACCTTCCACAAATAGAGGAAGGAGGTGGCTTCCTGGCAGCAGGGCCCTGTGACAGGCACGCTTGGTTGCCTGCACAGCCCGTCTTCGGTGGCCCCTCCAGCAGCAGCACTCGGGGCCATGCAGACAGCCCGTCCCACCCGGGGCACGCAGCACCCCACAGCAAACCCTGCTTTGCTCAGGGGGCTCCCCAGCCAGCAAGGTGCTGTATCCCAGCATGCTGCCATCGGCCAAGAGGTCGCTGCCGTGGGCTGCAGGGTCGGGCTCGTGAGCCTGGCACCGCTGCCAGCCCCAGCCCCACTGCCCTGAGCTAGGGATGCTTCTGGCACCTGGGACCCCACCAGCACCCAGCACAATCAGCACAGAAACAGGGGAAAAACCCCATGAAACAAAGCACAACAAAAAACCAGAGCTGAAATGGCCCCAAACTGGAAGTGCCCATGGCACATGGTGGAGCCCCACGGGAAAGATGGTTTAGCCTGTAAGTGAACCACTGCTTTCATTCTTATTTAGGGGATGTTAAAGCTCAATGCACCTTCCTGTTTGATTATACTAGTTTTGTGCATTCTGACAGCAAAAGTGCTTGTTCTGGGAGGCGCTGGGAACAATTTCATCATGAGTGCTGGACTGAGAGTAGTTTATCACTCTTCCCAAGCAGCCAGCATTGCAGTTGCTGTTTATACAATACTGCACACTCTTAGCATATAAAAACCCACTTAGGATTCTTTTCAACACTTGTGAATCTTCCCTTTTATAAATAAGGTTAAATAAAACTTTAAAAGGAGCTCTAGTTGCAACCAGTTTTTTGTCTTGTTGAGATACAGTGCTTCTTTAACTTTTTGCCTGAAGTGAATGGACAAAAGATTGTATTTTGTCCCTGTTCTACCCACAGTTCTAATTTAATTACGATATTTTTCCCTACTATTCTTCCAGCCTCAATTTTCAGCTTAGGGCACTTCCAAGCCGGATGTGGTCTTACATTGTTTGCAGCTTGCAGACGATGAACATTTTGAAAGGAAATGCATTTCTTCTTCAGCTCATATGGTTCACAACTTTAAATATAATACACTGATAAAAGAAGCATCTTCTACATATGAATCTAAACCTTATCAGTTTTAATAAAAGTTATTGTGGTAGGCAGGATAAATATAGTCCCATAAGGTATATGCCAGCAATTGAAATAAAGTCACATTTTAGGATTTAATTTTTTTCTTTTAAATAAAATCATTGCAAAGCAACAGCTTTCAAACTAATGTACGGAGTCCCTCTTGGTCATGAATGGAGATCTGACTAGTTGCATGGTAAGATCTTCCCTCCTTATTTTCCCCTTGCCTGGATTTTAATCTTTTTAAAGCAAGAAAAAAAAAAAAAAAAAAAAAAAAAAGAAGAAAGAAAAAGAAAAAAGGCTGTTGATAAGCTCTCGGTCCTTTTCCTGGAAATCAGGAAAGCAGATGTTCCGTCGCTACTCCACGCTCGCCGGGACCATCNCCGTGCCCGCGGAGGGAGGGCCCTCGCTCGGCGAGCGGCCAATCCGGGCGGGCGCTGGCGGCGAGCAGGGGCAGAATGGGCTGTAGTTGAGCGAAATAGGGAAAGCGGCGAACAGTGTGGAGCGTTCCCGGTGTAAATAAAAGGGGGGGCGAAGAAAAAAAAAAAAGTTTGTGGAAGTCGCCGCCCTGCAGCCTCGCTCGGGCAGCGGCGCGGGG
>VZRS01001528.1:421938-530700 GCA_013398055.1 Ifrita kowaldi | reverse complement strand
AAAAAAAAAAAAAAAAAAATCACGGTGGGAGGCAGGGGCGGGCTGGCTGGCTGGCCGGCCCCGCGTGCCGGCAGCGGGCAGCCGCGGTAGGTGCGCGGGGCGGGGGNGAGGCAATGCGGGGCGCTCCTGCCCGCCGGGGGAGCGGCTGCTGCCCCGGGAGCAGGAGGAGGCCGCCCGGCTGGGCTGCCTGTGAGCGGGAGAGGACACTGTCTGGCTGGCACTCGGCGGAGCCCAGCGCCGGCTGCTCGCCAGGGAGCCCCTCGGGCGGAGGGGCGAGGGCAGGGCTGAGGAGAGGGGGAGTTGGGTGCTGTCCTGGCTAAGGTGCCCTGGCAGGCTCGCTGTCGCTGCGGTTTAACTCGCCTCAGCCCGCCTGCCTCTGCGGCAGCGCGTACTCGTGCGTGCCGGCGGGATGGTGACAGCGTGGGGAGGGAGGGAGGGACGGCCCCGTGGCGGGAACTTTAGAGGAAGTCTCGCCTGAGCCAGGGATTTCCTCTAGGCCTCCGCCGCCTGTCTCCTGCCCTACCGCAACTGACGGCCGCAGTAGCTGGAGCTGTGCTCCATGCCCGTCGGCCGCCACGTTGCTGGCTGGATCTCATCCAGTCAACATGGCCCCATCCGAGGTGCAGCATCGCACCCCCTCCGTGACAACTGCTAA
This sequence comes from Ifrita kowaldi, assembly GCA_013398055.1. NCBI lineage: Eukaryota > Metazoa > Chordata > Aves > Passeriformes > Cinclosomatidae > Ifrita > Ifrita kowaldi. The sequence continues at coordinate 530,045 of VZRS01001528.1, read as the reverse complement.
TGGCAGGGGGCAGTGCCCGTCACAGGGGCTCCGTGCAAGGTGTTAGGCTTTTCCTTCCAGTTGTGCACAGCTGTATGTGACGTGCTCCTCACATTCTGGTTTTTGTTAAAGTTAATCCTGGACAGTTGTGATGAGAAGAATTATAGATGGTCCAAAGCAGAATTCTCAGCTCCCTTCCCCCACTAATATGCAAGTTAGACTATAGGATAAATTAGGGATGAGCCCTATCTTTCACATTTAAAAATAAGATTAAACACAGCCTTTGTATACTTGATGAAAAGTCATTGCCTTAGCTTTCCTGTGCTAATATGTCTGTTCACTGTGCTGTTTTCAGCCTGTCCTCTGCAACACCAATCCTAAAATTAAATCTATTAACTCCAGCCCTCTCTTTCTTAAACATGTTGTTCTGTGTCAAGATACTTAAATACTTATTTTAAAAGATACTTATGTTCAAAAATCCAGTTTTACCAGTAAATACTAGTAGTTGTTTAGAATGAGCTTTATACTGTTCTCCTAGAATAATGGCACAGGATAGTGTGATAATCTTAAGTTTAGCCTAAAAGTCCTCACTTCTTATAAGTGGTGACTTGTCCTCAGATGCAGACAAGAAAGCTCCTTAATTATTCTAGATGAATACCCTGCAATACTGGCAACAGCTAGTACTTCATGCGTAAAAGGTAAATAAAACCTCTGATACAGTACCTGGGCAACTGTGCTGTGTTGTACAGAGGAGTAAAATCCCTTCCCAAGCCCTGTTTATTATGATAGTTAAACCTGCAAAACCTGCCTTGATGGTAAACAAAATAAGCAAGAAGAATTCACTAATGAGGAAAGAGAGTTGTAATCTTAAGGCAGCCAAGTTCTGTTAAAGTGCTTATTTTTTTTTACTATGCTTAAATTCCATTCCTGTATCCAGAATCCATGAGGGAGACCTCTGGATTTTGCTGAGTGTACTAATCAAGTTAATGTGATGGGGTATAGGTTTGTGCTTTTGCAAAGGCAATCAGGGCATTGTTCACAAGGGAGAAAAAAAAGAAATATACCATGTAAGTTTTTAAGGTACAGTTCTGAAGCAATAGCTTAATTAAGAAAAGAAGTGTTAGTTATAGTTTTTTGTAAGGGTGATTTTTTCCTCTTGTTTCAAAAACCCCAAAATCTGTCTTGCAAGATTAGTTTCACATGTGTAAATGAATATTGTTTTTGAATCAAAACGGGAAGGTGAAAAGTTGGCCCAGGAAGAGCTAATTTGGGCTGATTTGCAGTTAGTTTCAACTTTAAAACATCTGTGGGAGAGAGGCTGAGTTAAAAAAAACCTGAGTTGTAATAAATGTTGGAGTTTAGTGCATTTCTTTAAGAAGCAAAATGCTCCACTGAATTTGCGGGGGGGGTTGCCTAGAATTTCCATTTCAGGATATAGATAAAATCCAAGCACCACTATATTTAAGAATATGGTCTAATCATGCTGTCACAATTTTACGTCCTTCCTGGGTAACACAAGTGAAGGAATGGGGGCATACAGTTAGTGGGCCTGGAGCTTACCCAGTGGGTTTCCTTACTCAATTAACTACTTTCCATGATCTGTGTAATTTAAGCTGTGAGGTATAAATGTGGAAGGTGGGAATGGGTTTTGGGAGGTTAGTCGGTATTCAAGGATGCGATGAGTTACAGGCATCATCCCTCTGCTGCAGCCATTCTGACAGACTTTGAGAAGATGTTCAACACAGCTCCCAGTTAGTAAAAGGGCCCTGTTCTCTGTATAAAATTTGAAAATTAACCTCACTGTGAAGATAGAGGGATTCCTGTGGTACAAGTGACTAGAGAGAGAAGGTGGGATGATCTGGTTCATGAGGACAGGGTATCAGTAAATTTCCCTGATGAAGACAGGTCCTTGTTATTTTACGCCTGTTGCCAAAGAAGCAATTTTAGGCTATGCAAAACTGTAGATGGGCAAGAGTGGAAGACTCCTAACTGTAATGATAAATGTTCGTTGTTTTTTATTTTATTCTTTTCTTGTTTTTTTCTCTGTAGATTTGGAATGGAAAATAATTTATGTGGGTTCAGCTGAAAGTGAAGAGTATGATCAGGTGTTAGACTCTGTTTTAGTTGGACCTGTTCCTGCAGGCAGACACATGTTTGTATTTCAGGTAAGTTTGACTTAACCATTTCTAAAGGAGTTGTGCTAATTGTTTGGGGATAACTGCATCAAACTAAGAGGCACTTGAAAAATAATGGTAAGCTAGAAAAAAAATGTTTCAGTGAGCTCCTCAGGAATGATACACCTCCCTTTAAAGTCTGTTCTTGAGCTTGTACTCCTTGCCCCTGATATTTCTTGGTTATGTTTTTTATTTGTGGTATCAATAATTAGTGCTATAAGCACAGTTCCTGTAGCTACTGATAATTTTAACCAGTCTGGTTTGTAATCAGCAGTGCCAGTTGCCTGGTTTACACCAGCACCATCAGGCTCACCTCTTTTGCCACTGGTGGCAGTTTCAGACAATCAGGAGCACTAGGTTAATGTAGACAACACCTTCGGAGGATCAGGCCAACAAACTAATTGTAAAACACAGCCAGAACAATGAAGAAGCTTGTTTCCGTTTGGCAGGACACATGTTCAACTGTGATGTTTGGCTAAGCATGCTAAATCATAACAAAATACTAAAAAAAATGTTTAGCGCTTTTCTAAAATGAAGACAGAAATTCAGTGGTAAATGGAAGACATTTAGGACACAAGTATGTAGATCAAGACTGTGCAAAAAAGTCTAGAGCATGTGACAGTCCTATAAAATACTGCTGTCAAAGCCAAAAGTTAATAAGGAATAGTGAAGGAAAAGAAAACAGGGAAAGAGCAGCACTAAGATGGGGCTTACTGGCCTAGTCTTGTTTCCATTTTGACTCAGTCAGAGGTGGGGCAGGGAAATCCTGAAGCAGACTTGCCTGAATTCTTTCAGAAGCTTCTTTTTTGTTTGGGATAATTTATTTTGTGATGATGGGGGTTTTTTGTTCGTTTTTTATTCAAAACTGTCATTTGTATTAAAACTATCACATTTTTCTCTAAGAAATACTAAGCTTGAGAGCAAAATCCATTGGATGAAAAATCAGATAGAAACTGAGTGTGTCTTATTGTATAAGAACCCTGCTATTTTCCCAAATACTATAAATTCACTAACTACTGGCAAATGCATGCTGAAGTATGAGCATTAAAAAATCCCAAAGTGCTGATGAATACACTCCCTTATTTCTCATGGCTACTGTAACTGGTTTAAAATAATATCAACATTTGTGAGGCATCCTGATTAATCCTGTAAGTTCCAGGAAAAGTGGTTTGTTTGGGATTTTGGGGATTTTTGTTTGTTTGCTTATTCTGGGCTTTTTTGGTTTGGTTTTTTTCCTTAAAGGACAGGCTAAAGAAATAGGATTAGACTGGAGGTTGGATTTATCAACCAAATACATGCAAATCAATGTTGAAGAACTTCTGTTTGGTTTTGGAGCCAGGCCTAATTTTTCCACACTACAAATAAAGCAGATGTGTAACAAATGCATCATTTATTAACAGTTTTTCCATTATCAAGCCATTATAGCCTATGACATTAATTGGTCAGAAAGAGGTGATCCTCTATTGCTCTCGAAGGGGCTACCTTGTGTTTTTATGTGGGGAAATCAGCTGGCATTTACATTTCTAATTTAAAAGATGCATTGCTCTCAGTCAAAGGTCTGAAGAGTCATTGTTGATGGTGATGGGAAGGAGCAGGAAGCAGGTGCCTAAAAAGGCATGTTTTAGCTGTATGATTGGGAAGGTCTCAAATTAAATTTACTGGTCCTGCAGTTTCTGTAGAATGGGCTCAGCAATTGAGTCCTGGTTATAAATGACACTACAGCTAAATTAGGAGGAGGTGTGTAAATTTGCATAGATTGAAGTAGGTCCTGTAAGAGACTCCTTCTGTTAAAATATCCTTTTTATTTCTTATGGAAGTACTGTTGGGTCAGGGTATATTATGCTTCAAAGGCTCTGGATTTCAGATGAGGATAGGACTCAGCTCATGTGTACACAGGAGACCACCAAAACCCAAAGGGCTGCAAGAAGCCTTTGCTGATGACTGAAGCAATTTTATTCACCAAGCTGAAGCAGCTTGGGATATGGAGAAAACAAGCAAGGGAAGGCAAGAATGGGGCAAAGCACAGAACTGCAGGAGGCACGTGATACAAAGAAAGGAGATTGTTTTCATGGGACTACCTTAAGGAAAGGACCTTTGCAGAGGAGTGTAAAATTTTCAGATAATCTGCTGTAGATTTTTCTAGATGGGAAAATGGCTGAAATAGCAGCTAAAATGGAGTACCACACAGATACCAAGGATGATAAAAATACCTTAGATGAAAAGGTGATGTGGATCTGGTTGGGGATTCAGCCTTACAAAAACATGGACAATTATTGTGCTTTTCAGACTTACAAAAGCAGCTTTTTGTTTTAAACCCCCAAAACATTACATTTAAAAGGGTTTCAATAGTAAAGGCCCACAGCTTGGCCTATTTGTTTCTTAATGCCAAAATATATGTAGTGAAACCTGATACCTTCTCTGTTCTCTTGGGAATTTGTAATAAAATCACAGAAACTTCTTTTTGAGCATATAAGTACATAAATAATTTACTATCCTTAAGTGGGCATATAACCTTTGCTACCTACTCTGCAGTAATAGCTATGTGAATAAATATCGTGGAAAAGCAAGATAATTCAAGGCAACATATACACAGGCTGATTTCATAAAATTCTTAAGTAAATTATAGCATAAGAATGGCATATTAAGACAGTGATTTTTATGCAAAATTTAATATACTGCCTCTGCCCACCAAAATATCTGTTTGCAGATAATCTGCTTATTTATCATTTGGTCATACCAAGCTCTCCTCTTTTTTTCCACCTGTATATGATCTTTGGTTCCTGAGTAATTAAGAGGTTTGACAAAAACAGGAAGTTGGAAATTTGAGAAAACTGTTTTAAACAGTCTTCAGTGTCTTTTTCATGCAGCAAAACAATGCTTGAGAGATAAGTAGGATTAGAACAGAGTATTTCCTTGGGTTTCAGAGCTGTGTCATAGGATATTACAAGACAGAAAATGACAGTGGGAACCTGGAAAACTCAGATCCTACATTAGAATGTGAGTTGAGTTTAATGGGGAGTTAAATGGAACATGGTCCTTCTGTTTCCCATTACTGTGGAATTTAAACTGATCAAACAGTTCTGGGCACTGTTAGAACAAGACTACTGAATTACAGTAGTGATTCAATCTGTATTGGCAGTTCCTGTGATTTCCTCAAGTTTCTGCATTTGTTCTGTTCCTTGGCCATCTTTTCCATTCCCTTGTGCTAGTTGTTAAAGCCATTCAGTCATTTTCTATTTCCTTCAGGGCTGGAGGAAGATGAGTTCTCCTTGATTCCCTGGTTTCTTCTCCTCCCTCTGGTGTATTTGTACCTGAGAGGTCTGACTCATCTAATTCTTCTTCGAAGTGCCCACAGTTTCTCACAAAAAGCTAGACTGCTTTGAAGGCTTAGAAGTGGCAAAGAGTAGAAGCCAGTGCTGCATGAGCAGTAGCTCTCAAATTTCATCATGCTGGAGCATATAAATACTACAGAAAAGTAGGGATGAGAGGGACAACAGGAATTAATTCCATTCATCCTCTCTTCTTGGGCAAGGTTTGTTACACCCAAACCATCTGAACACACATTACTAATACCAACTTGTTCTTGCAACATGGGTGTTCATTGTTGACTTCAGATCTTCATGTGGAATTGTAAATATGAAGCTGTATTACTGTGCCTGGATTGCTGTTACTTTAAATCCTGCAGCAGAATCAGGCATCACATTTTATCAATAGATGTGGTAGTTAAGGAGGCATTTTAAGGGACTGATGGGAGCCACATTTTACGAGGCAAATTTTATTGCAGAGCCATGCTAAGTGAGGACACTGAAGAAGATTCTATCAGTTGCTTAATTAGTTAGGTTTGCATACTGGCTGACAATGTTCAGGTGTCTTAGAGAGATGATGCATTTAACTGCCTAAATTTTAATGAACATAGGTGTTAGGAATGAAGTCAGAAAAAGTACTTCATTCCTTTCCTAGAAATCTGTGGAACAGCTCCAACTTCACCATAGCCCATCCCTTTTCTTGCTGAAGTATAACTTGCAGTCTGTAGTTTTAAGGATTTAGTCCTGTTAAGAACACACATACAGACCAATTCAACCTTGAGGGTATACAAGAAAATAATCTTGCTCTACTAAATTACCAAGATGGGCTGGAGAATACTGGCACTGTAGAACTTAAGTGATGTTGGTACCCCTGTTTGAACAATGGTTCAGCTGATCATATATTTAAAAGCAGGTTTGGATCAAGCCTGGCCAATTGCCCATGAGAAATGTCAGCAAACAATTTTACTGTATTCTAATTCTGTCTTTAGAGGATGGTGTTCTAAATCTGGGGTTGATGCTGTGAAAGCAGTATATTTTCTGGTTAACTTGAACAGTTTTAAATATAGTCATTACTTAGCTGCTGAAACAAGCTACTTGAGATTCCCCTGCTAGGTAAGCATGTGGTTTCAATTTTAATTTATCTTTCCCTTTCACATTTAGGCTGATGCACCTAACCCAGGGCTTATTCCAGATGCAGATGCAGTAGGTGTAACAGTTGTGCTAATTACATGCACTTACCGAGGTCAAGAATTTATTAGAGTCGGCTACTATGTAAACAATGAATATACTGAAACAGAACTGAGAGAGAATCCACCAGTAAAGCCAGATTTTTCTAAGGTAAGGCATGTTTTGTTTTAGTCACGTATCAGAGGTATGCTTATAGAAAGAGGTTTTTAAGAAGCACACCCAAACCCCATTTCATAATTTGATTTCATAAAGTGCGTGGAATGAGGCATCAAATAATGGAAAATACTTGGGGGGACAAACTACAAGTGCCATGTAGTTGTCATAAATTTAGATAATGCTGAGAAACCATCGAAAATTTCCACCATCTTGAAGACTTGGCTGTACTTCCACACTGACTGTGAAATAAACCGTTGGATTTATTTCCAGCTGCACCACTGTTTACAAAGTGTCGCTGTTTTTCAGAAAAACAGAATAATGTTTTTTCTAGGCCCATCAACCTGGAATAAAGTTGTAGATATTAATTTACTACAGTTGTTACTCAGCTGTTCTAGTGTCAGAGCTGCAGTTTCTGCAGAACTTCAACAAACAAACTGAGGAACCAAGTTAGGTGTAAGATGAGAGAACATGGGTAGCCTGGTTGGATGATTATCTGATGAAAGGAAGTATAAAGATTAAGTTACGAAAACATACATCCTTCATGGTAACAATTAAACCAAGACTAGAATTAAAAGATGAAGTGAAATAGTATGTCTGTCTATGCTTAACTTGATTTTCAGGGGTCAGATACTAAATATGTTCTCAAATTACAGTTAAGTTTGAGGATTCTTAAACTTTGGGTATGTTCCTTTCTTCTTCACTTCTTTCTTTTAAAACATAACTTATTTGTTATGTTGGTTGTCAATGCCAAAATGGTGATTCCCTTTAAGTACTTGAATTTGGAATGCCTAGAAGTACTTGTCTTCATTCTCTGCTTATATAAAAAGCTAGCTTTGCTCCTATGAAAAAGGACAGCAAAAGCTATCATCTGTTGGTACACAGAGTCCTTAATGTGACTTTGAGACAAAATGGAAATGCACAAGTAGAAGGTTATTAAAGTGATTAATTAATGGGTAATAAGCTCTACTAGGTTCTAAAAAATAAATGCTCTTTTTAAGTTTGCGTAAGGGGTCAGGAAATACTTAATGAGAGTACACTTTCTTGGGGAATAAAATCAACAAAGCAAACCTTTCCTGTGATCGGTCCTAACTGTCATAGTGAGTGTCCACTGGCGCTAAGTTGCCATCCTCCAGATAACTATATAATCTTTCACCCCTTTTCAAAATAAAGAGAAAATGAGCATTTTGGGTTTTTGCTGCATACATAAACAACTACAACATGTTTTTAAAGGAAAATGAAGGCCAGCCATTAGAATAAGATAGATGACTAATCATGTCCACTGCCACAGTGTTAGTATCTTCCAAATATAAATGTTTTTTCTTTAAAACTTCAGTAGATAAATGCTCTTAGTGAAATCAGTCTAAAGTTTGGCAGTTTAAGGACAAGGTTGTACTTTTAAATGAAGATGAGAAGCTGATAGAATTGATAGATATTGCAAATACCATCAAGTTGATGTAAAATTTGATGAAGTACTGTGGTTTGCAAAATCCTTGTGGGGGTAGAAGTTATTTGCTTTACTAAAAGCTGGATAAAATAATAAACACTTGCACTTTACATGTGGATCTCTTTCACAGCCTTCACTTTGTGGAGCAGTTAACCACTTTCTCAAGAGACTATTTTATTTTGCTGAGTAGAATATTAGGGAAAATGAATAAGTGGTGTACTGTAAACACATTTCTGATCCATAGGTATTAGCTATTAGATTCACATTGATGAGAATTCCCATTTTCAACAAATTGTTTTACACAAACAAGGCTGTAGGGACTAAAAGGAAAAAATCTCTATGCATATGAACTCCAGTTTGAGATGTACACGTTACAATCCATGTATTTTCTTCTTTCCCAGCTTCAAAGGAATATTTTGGCATCTAATCCCAGAGTCACAAGATTCCACATTAATTGGGAGGACAACACTGAAAAACTGGAAGATGCAGAGAGCAGTAACCCAAATCTACAGTCCCTGCTTTCCACAGATGCATTACCTTCAGCATCAAAGGGGTGGTCAACATCAGAAAATTCACTAAATGTTATGTTAGAATCTCATATGGACTGCATGTGACTAACCACCATCCTTTTGGTACTGTATATGTGTTAAACTGTAAAAACAACCAGAACTATTTCCCTCAAATTCCATAAGTACATAGTTGAAGCAATGTGAAGAATTTGTTTTAAAACATCCTGTAGAAAGTTTATAAAAAAAAAACCAAAAAAACCCAACAAACAAACAGTATTTGAGCAGATTGTGGAATATAAATACAACTATTTTTAAGTAATTGCCTTTTTTTTCTAATGTGTTATTCTATGTGGTCTAAACCAAGCCTGATTAAAGTATATGTATTCTCTCCCCTACCCCCTTATTTTGTAAGCACTATTAAAAGCTAAAAAAAAAAAGTTTAAAAGTTAAAACATTCAGGCAAAATGAAGGAATAATGCCATGTCCTCATCTCTGCTATCCAGATTGCCAAATATAAAGTGCCCTTTAATAGCATCTTAAGAACAAAACTGTCATTAGATGAAGTGCAAAGAAAAAAGTATCTCTTATTAACAAACAAAAAAGTCCAAAAATGTCCTTTTGCTCTGAAAGCAGACAGCACGGTATAATTTTAGGTGCAAGCTTCTTTTCCTTTCAAGGCACATACTTGTTACTTAAAGCATGCAATTTGAGATTTACCATCTGCTATCTTGGATTTTAGGACTTTTTTTTAAAAATCTCCTGCTGCTGCTGTTTAGTCAAACTGTGGTTCGTTCAGGACAGTGTTTCATGTGGATTGGGGTGGGTACCTCAGGAAAGAACCCTTTTTCAGCCACCCTAATAGCATACAACATTGGTTGGAAGGATGCAAGCAATTACATGAAGATTCTAAGTGTCAAAAGCAATAGTGTGAATATCCCAAAAATGCTCTTCTGCAAGATTATTATGTATCACTACTGGTTGGTATGTTTGTTTTCAGGCATGCTTTATTGTAGTCTTTTTCACTAGTAGTAAGGAGTTTGGATGTTTTCTTTCATTTTTTTGAAACACCTGGAAATTTAAACTTCTCTGTTTTCTCTCTAGCCTTTGAGGCAACCCTGTTCAGTGGTGTAAACACTGTTGTGGCAGGCATGACACACTCAAGAATACATTACTTGTCTCAGTGCAAGAGCTTCAGGGCATCCCTATTACCTGAGGCATCTTGGAAGATAAAAGGAATTAAGCAGTAAACTGTAAAGACTTAAGACATTATTATGACACTTAACAATTCAGTTATTCCTTCCAATCCTCATTAGCTTTATTTATTTACTCTGCCTGTATGTGCATTTAAATTGTAACCTGTCATGCCAGATTACAGGAATATTTACTACCCAAATTATGAACCCTTGTAGGTTCCTGGCCCTTCAAAAAAAGGTAGATTTCATGATGATTGACAGTGTAGCTCTGAATAAAAATAGAATGCTTTCTGTTCTCTTTTTGCATTCTCTAATGGGGATGAAGATGTCCCAGACAGTGCTTCTGTCTTTCCACATCTTTAGTGAAATTGTCTGCATTTCAAATGTGTGGTTTTTAAACTGGAAAGGAATGACCTGATCTGAATGTACATGCACATGTTTTACTTGTATGGAAAATCAGCAGTACTCATCTACGGTAGACGAATGAATTAACAAAGTCCATTAATATCTGGAGGCCTAGTTCTAATGTGTGCTTATAAAAATCTCTCTAATTGTTAAAAGTGATAACCAGCAATCTAAAAACACTAACACTCACTGGTATGACTTAACACAAAGAACTGGTTCCCAGAACTAGCAGTTACTTCACTTGAGGGCTGAAATGCTGTGAACTTTATCTTTGATTTTCAATTATATTGCAACTTTTAGGTCTGCAGTGACATTTTGAGATTTTTCATGCACTTTATGTTCTATTTATGTCTATTTAAGATATCTCATAAATATAAGCATGTAAATAACTTAGTTATCTGCTGAAGGATTGACAGGCATGTAAAGTCTGCCTTGAATTAAGGCTACTGTCGTAGTATCTCAAACTCTTGCATCTATTGAATATTCAGATGAAAACATGATCCAAGTACAAGCTGTAACCAGAATCCATCCATTGGTAGCATGAAGGCTTTTTAGAAGCATGTGCCACAAAGTGATGGAAGCAAACCGTATTGCTGCTATTGCAAAACCAACGACAAAATTCAGTCAGCAGAACTGCCTTCTGAGTATCGCATTTCCTGACAAAATCACATTCCAGAGACACAGAATTTGAGAAACCAACTTCCAGTCCACCAGAGACTTCAGGCAATATCACACCACAACCGTAGTGGTATTAAAAGATAAAGTACATGTAGGGCATCAGCAAAGACTTGTCCCTGATCTCTGGACATTTTAGACCAGCAGGTCTGTGTGCATGACACAGCCAACCAATGCTGACATCACAGCATTACAATTTCAAGGTCGAAGATGAATTCACCTTCCCCAAAACCTTTACTTGCAGAGGCCACCAAGATGCAAAGGAATGCTACAGATTCTGCTGACAGAACTGGTAGTGTATCTCATTGTGTTTTTATCTCAGACAGAGAGACAGACCATTAGAAGACTGTCATAATGCTTATCAGAGGTTATTAGTGTACAAAGAAGTAAGTGGATCAGACACGGTAACATTATGGATGAGAAATGTTTGCAGTTTTTATGGCTAGCTTGAAAAAAAAGTTGTCCCTTCAGTTTACAGTCACTGATTTATTAAGGCATCACCTTCAATCTGAATTACTATGACACTTAAATTTGAACGATGCAAAATAGTTCCATATCATAATGGAGTCTAGTGAAATTTAATCTTTCCAGTGGCTTTACAAAGCTCCACTGAAAAAGCCAACCCTTAATCCCCATCTTCAACAATGAAGCAACTCGAAACTTCTCTACAATAACCACAGTAACTTAGTTTGTAGCTTGCCAGACACTGTATTCTTGAGATGTGAGTGACAAAGTCACAAAAAAATCTGGTGAACTGACAGTCCATTATTTTCTTTGTAGTGCCTCAGCTGCTGGTTTTCTGGAAGGTCAGCTCAGACTGAAAGGTAGCCACTTGCAGCTAGACTGATTGTCCACTGACATCTGAAAATGGTGGTAAGAAGAAAAAAAGGAAAAACTCCAAAAGTGCTATGCATGTATACTCCTAGCAAATCCTCATTCACCAGAGACAGAAAAAGGGCAAAGTTAACTAAATCTTCTGGCTTCTGTCTGGGTGGCTGCAGATCCTTCACATACGTAACTACCCTACTCCTTATCCACAGCACAGTGGTCTGCAAGAGTACAGAGTATCTCATTTATTTTGAGAGCCACAGAAGTTTGGTCAGGAGATGATGGGTTAATTGTTGCTGCAGTTGCTGGCTGGGGGGCTCTGCTAAGTGCCAGCCAGGAAGATGCAGCAAAACTGACAACTGCATATAAGGGCTGGCAGTGTGTGTGGAACTCTTCTTCCTAGCCCCTCCCATTTCTGTTTCCGTTTCCAGTTATAGTTCTGCTTCTTAAAAGCTGGTCTTACAGTGTGAGATATGAGAGCAGGGCTGGAGAAGATGGATGGAGGGCTTTTTCCTTGATTTTTGGTCTAGGCAAAGATGATATAAGGAAGAGTCAGCTGGAGGCACTAGGAAGGCTATCTTAAAGGCAAACCCAAGGCTTCTACATGGAACTTAGAAGGCCATTTCAAGAGGAGATGGAAGGAGGATACACTTAAACATTTCCAGCTTTAGGTAATGCAGTTTTGGAGGCATGGCTGGGTACTTGCTGTCCATGGCACAAGGGGTGTGACTGGCTTATCTGCAGACAAGAGGAAGTCAGAGGAAAGAGGTGTGAGTGCTGCACAAGGGCTACACCAGATGCAAGAGACAAGAGCTATGTCTTACCAGCAGTGTTAAGAACTGGCTGAACTGAACTGGCAGAAACTTTTAAGGAGTTCTTTGGTCTCCCTCCAAAATTCCCTTGGACCATGAGATATGGAGACCAACCTTTCAAAATATGTGTATCCTCTGGTTTGTCCTATCTCACTAGGATGGTGGGACAGACCTACACTTATACAAACTGGAAAGGAGGGGCTTCATGGTATGGTAAAGGAAATCCTGAAGACATCTGTTATCCACCCAAAAATCAACTGCTTGAAATGCCTGTCATTTCAACAGCAGGATGAAAAAGTCTGATGCAGGCCAGCGTGGATGTGTTAGAAGTGTGTACGACCTGAAACCTTCAACCAACATGACAAGATATTGCTCCTGCAGTACTTCCCATCCAACCTAACAATGGGTCTTCAGATACGAAGAGATGTATGAAAAAACCTAAATTTTTGAAGACAGGTATCTGCTTGGCTAAATAATCTTTGGCATGCAGGTAGTCAGGGTAAGCTCTCTCTCTCAGGACAAAGCCATCTTTAAACAGCATTATTAAGAAGAAATTAAGGGAACTTAAGAAGAGATGGGACATTGTTACAAATGGGACATTGTCTCTGACAATGTTTGATCACAGCTTCAAATTTCATTCCAAGAAGTTTAGCAGGCTTCCTATAGAGCTAAGGCCTCTCCAACTTGAGGCCCAGCTGTTGAAGAACAGCCAGTGAAACCATGCTCTCAAGAAAATATTTTCAGGTTACATACTGATACAAAATAATTCGAGTTCATGTACAATTATAAGTATTCAGGAAAACAGTCCCATGGTAGAAGTGATGATCAGAGAAAAGTGGCATAAAGGCTGCATCTGTATTAATAACTTTATCAGGGACAGGGTATGAATCCATGGTAGCAAATGGTTTTCTGGCATTACTTTGGCTTGTATCAACTAGGGAAGGCACAGGGACAGTTTGGAGATCTACACAGAGGGAAAAATATCTCCAGTTTCAGAGTCTTGAATTCCTCAGGATACTGACACCATGTATTCTATTTATAACCACAGCTGGATGGCTCATGTCAGTGACTTTGGATTGGTTTCTAATGGATCAGAAGAGAGACAGCTGTTAGCACCTGAAGCCTGCCTAGCAGGGGGAGGCGTGCTATGAAAGAAGAAAAGAGGTAGTTTCCCCTTGAGTCAGTTCCCTTCAATGAAAAGAAAGAAAATCAGCAGGAAACTGCCGTTGGCATGATATGAACAATGTTGAACATGGCAAAATACCAGCAAAAAGGCAGTACTTGCAAGGCTCTGCAGAGGCTCTAAGAGGAGAGGCCAGAAGGGTGCACGTCACACAGAAAGGCATGTTATACAGAACTGGAGAGCTGGAGAAACAGCTGATAGTCTCCCAGATTTTTAGGCAAGCTGTTCTAAATACAGTTCACAAAATTCTTTAAGTAATCCATCTGTAGAAGGACACAACACCAAACAAAACTTTCGGAAATGTGAACAGTCAAATATGCACCAGCAAGCAGCAGAATGACTCTGGCCTGGATGTCCATGAGCTCCACACCTGCCAGCAGCCGGCCTGCATTGGTTCCTGTTGGACACCACTCAGTCGCTGCAGATCTCAAGCTCCAGAGGTAAATTAAATATTTTCTTACTAGTGATTATCTCATCCAAATACGCATAAGCAGCACTGTGGCTGTGGGGACTGCAAAACAGTTTATTTAACTCAGTAGTAAGGTGAGAAGTCCCAGAGAGATCTTGTTAAGCCTCACTAAGTCTCTATGGAAAACTGTGTATCAATTTCTAAAAATAAAAGGTGGCTGAATGACTCCCTGTGATTCTCAGATGAAAGACAAGTCAGGGAGAATGAACTGGGCCTTTAAAAAAACAGTGTAGACAGAATGAAACAGTGGGACAGATGGTTCCCCCACCTTTCATTTACAGATCACAAAGTCCTACAGTGGTCAAATAAATTTTTGCCATTGAGTTGTTGCATGTTGGTCTGCCTGCCAACTGTCATTAAAGAGATGTGGGAGGAACAAACCCTGGTTCCTCAGTGTAAGTCCAAAACTTGTAGAGAATTCGCAACAAAATTTCTGCTAGGTGTTTGCAAGAAAGGCAACTTAATAAAACAAGTAAGGTCAGAAACTTATTCACAGAGAGGAGGTAAAGTTCTATTTTTTTCAAAACAGAGAACAAATTATTGCTCATTTGTAAGGGCTGTTTGCAGCAAGCAGGGAACTTGAGGCTTTGGGTGAGATGGAAAGATGAAGGTCTTACAAACCTTCAGCAAGAAAGTGGGGTTTTCTCCTGGGTCGTACTTTCTGAATCAGGTAAAACAGCACAGACTTTGTTTAGAAAGTGCAGGGGAAAGCAGGAACCTGACTGGAAGAGCAGAGGCCCAGCAGCAAATCAAGCTGCAGGAGTTAGGTCACTTTTCTGAAATTCTGCAAGCCAGTTCCAATCACGTCTGTATGGGTTAATGGGCTGCAGCAGGCTCATGATACTGCAGAGGCACAAAGTATCACAGTGGATCTCAGAGCACTTGATACCTAAGGTAGACCAGGAAAGCAAGGGAATTTTGGCACAAGGAGCATGTTAATGACATAATACACTGTCCTGGTACAAATAAATGCTTGTACAGAAAACCAAGTAAAACTAGTATGACGCAGTTTGGGATGCAGAATTGTAATTCAGTGCTTGTTAAATAGCTTGTGTCCAAAACCAGTACCAGATGGATAAAGGGTACAAGGCACAAGGTATGTCAATGCACACAGAACCTTACTAAAGGCTAGTTAGATACCAGCAGTTTTCTCTAAAAGAAGCATCCAGCTTTCAGGAGTTATTCAGGGTTTACCCAATCTCAGGTGTGTCTTTTGGCCTATGTGGACTGTAATCCCAGAGCCAGAAATTTAAATGCAGTTCAGACTGCTTTTTATATACAGTAAGGAACTAGCTGAAAGTGAAACTTAGAGATTTAATATTCATACACTAGAGGGAAAAATGTGCATTAGGACTGTTCTCTCATGGGAAAGCAGGAACTGGTAATTCAAAGTGTTCAATTATGACAAGGAAAGTAAAACAGTTTAATAGTTTTCCAAACTAATTTGACGCTTCTGCAGAGAGAGCAAGTTGACAAAAATCCATGTTAGGTACAGCTGGCTACAAGCAGATTTGTAAGTAAGACACTCCTTGCACAGGAAAGACAAAATAATAATTTGAGCAACATCCAAACTCCTGGTCTAGAAATTAATACCTTAGTCCAGCAGTTCTAGCCATGGAAAGAGGTTCCTTGAAATTAAACTAGGGTTAATAAGATTCCTTGCTAGGCACTCTAGTTTCACTTGTGATAAGGGTCCTGAAAAATTCTAAAGTAGAAATTACATGCACCTGCTGTCAGATTTTGGAGAAAGGGACTGAGAGAGAAGTTTTTTTTTAAATAAGTAATATTTAAGTGAAATACAGATGATCTAAAGGCCCAAGACAATCCTTTCATGAGATGGAACTCCACACATCATTAGTGCACATATACCACAGTAAGCTTATAAACTGTAATATTTGTTTTCAGGGAAATGTCTTTGAACCTAGCTGAGCTAGAAATCAGATCATATGGAAGGTGAAGCATGGGAGGGAGACATGGTGAAGAAGGCAGCAGCAACATCAGAGACTGAGAGCAGCTGACACAGGAAATCACTACTTACAAAACATGGGCAAAGTCACATTGAAATAACAAGGCAAAATTTCACTCCAAGTTGCTGTGAGTCCCCTAGCAAATCTGAAATTGTCCAGACTGTTCTCAGTTCTTACCACAGGACAAAAAGTGGAGAAAAGGTTATGCTAAGCCAGAATTTTCTCTCTGGCTTCTCTCCAGACCTATTTGTTAACAGTTTGAATGGAAAATCAGAGGCATATGTGTTTCATAACAAGTTCCCTGCACACAAGAGTGTATATGTTCAACATCATGTTCTACTTCCACAGCTATGGAAGACTCAGTATATACGTAGCTATGGAACTGGGAAAGATTTGTTCTCTGGTTCTCCCATGTACAAATGATGCTGTTTTCCAGATATAAAATGATAAGCAGCACTCTCTGAGAAATATTCAAGTTACACATGCTAGCTGAGACACTGGGATTTGACCCTAATTATTTTGTGATTTTGAACATACAAGTAGAATACTCATTTGTTAATATAAACTCATTGGCAGAGGTAATCTGACCCTGCACATTATCCCCAGAAGAGTTTGCAAAGATGCCTGGCATTTAGAGCTAGCCAGGATGTACCTAAATTTAACAAGAGAAAGAAAGAGAAAAAAAGAAAAAAAAAAAAAGAAAAAAAACCACTTGCTCTCCGAAACCATCTTAAAACCATCTTAATGAGTAAGAAATAATTCCTCAACACAGGGGTGAATTTCCAGAAAGCAAACAGAAATCAAACTGGCACCCAGCCAGAACACATAAAAGAACAGAAGACAGGAGATTATCTGTTCAGGAGAAACCAAATGATGCTAGCCCATCACACAGTGGGAGCTCTGGAAAGATGTCATATTTGTCATAGCTGGAAAATGCTAAAAATACAGGTCCAGATCACTCTGCTAGCAAAGCACTGAGAGGTGCCTCTGGACGAGGCTTGTAAGGTTACCTGCTAGAAGCTCATCACAATCCTTCGTGGATACAAAGGGGCAGGACTGCAGAGAGTCAGATCAGGCCTCATACGCCTCCACAGCAGTTCTCTGCTTCAACTGTGCTCATAGAACCTGAGCACATATGTTTATATATGTAGAAGGCTTCTATATAAACACACTTGAGTGAAGAGATAACCTGAAATAACCTTTAATATTCTACCTAATGGAAACCTGAAAGTGTTTCTACTGGGTTTTATTTGAGAAAAATTAAAATAAAAAGAGGAAGTCTAGACACCCACTTTAACCTGATAAGCTGAAGAAGCACATACCTGCACTTGTAGATCCAATTCCTGCTGTAAGCACAGAGCGTGGCATAATCTTAACTGCATACTTGAGGAATTGAGATTTCCCTGTACCTGGGTCTCCAACCAACAGAAGATGTGATTCACCTTGGGGGAAAACAGTGATGTAGGAGTAGACAGTTCATATACAGACAAACATCGACACAAAATGCTCACATTAAATAATACTTGTCATATTCACCTAAAATTTAGCACTATATATACATTAAAATATGTAATTCTGCACTATCTATTGGGTGTGATAAATACATTGTTTAATACAGTCACCTAGACACAAATATTTACAATGAAGTATTTGTTAAGTATTAGCAGGTATTTGACACACTTCCTGTAATATGAATTCTTACATTTTCAAATGCTCATTTCTTAGACTCAGCTCATTCTTGAATATGAAAAAGAAGAATACCAGGTTTTAGTTATCATTCCACTACTCAGTTATTTAAATTATTGCAAAATGGACTAATACAATCAGCAGGTTGTTTTGCTTAATTAATTCTTTGCCAACAGTTACACAATTTCGTAATTTCAAAACAATGAAATTACAGAAGTAAATAATTTGGCTGCTACACTCTCAGTAAAGTGCTCTAAAACTTTTTCACTGGTTTTTACAAAATACAACTTCAATTCAAATATAAATTCTGTGACTTTATTTAGCTGTGGGAGCATTACGAAAATCCTGTATTTGTACAGAGAGACATACTTTAAAAAATAATTATGACCTACATAGATTATGACCTGTGTACCACCTGGCACATGGCATATTTGCCATCTAATAACAACAGAAGGAGAATCAGCAGGCAGGTAACTTGGAGTTACAAAACTAAGTGAGATGTGCTGACAATCACAGATGGAAAAGTCTGGCATTAGAAAGTAAAATGAATCCTTTAATTTTTCCTTTTTATGTACTATAGTGATCCGCATTAAGGAAACATTAAGATTCCATCCTTTGATGCAAAATACTGCTGGGAATATTCTACTAGAAATAATTTCAAAATGTCACTTATACAATAAAAAGTGAGTTTATGTTTTATATAAAACAGCTGCCTTTAATATTCTACCTAATGGAAACCTGAAAGTGTTTCTACTGGGTTTTATTTGAGAAAAATTAAAATAAAAAGAGGAAGTCTAGACACCCACTTTAACTTGCCTGAGATTTTGGAAGAATACTCAGAATTGATTAAAACTTGTTCTCACTCAAGAAAATGGGATGATTATGCTTCCAAGATCTTACTGGTTTCATTTTGGAGGGGTGGGGGAGGGGGGATGTGGGTGAGGACAGGGATGGGAATGACTGTTACAAAGAACTGTTAGAAACAATACAAACCTCTGGTTCGAGTTCCAGCAGCATCAGTCCTCTGTACACCACCAGCAAGCACCATGGCTACAGCCAGCTTCACCAGGTACAATCCAAAAACTTGAGGACATAAGCTAGCCAAAATTTCATTCCTCCCTAAAACAGGAGCAAAAATGGCACTCAGCAGAGTTAAAACTTGGTTTCCCGTGGACTCCTGTGTACACTGACAAATAATTTGGGCAAGAAGAGTTGGGTATGAAGGAGATTTTTAATTTTTTTTTTTTTTTTTTTACTGGGACCTAGAGCAGTTGTTTGATCCAAACTTCCTTCATTATAGAGAAGTTAGGTAAGTCACAATCACAAGCAGCAAAGTCAATCCTATTGCAATTTAAGGAATGTATGGTGTGGATAGCAAGATAAAAGGCACTAATGAAATGCCATCATGCAAATTCTTTTGTTCCACATTTACAAGTGTAGAAGCTATGAAACCTAGAAGTTTCCAGACTTCAAAATATCCCCTTGAAAACTGGTGTGTTGTACATTTAAGAAGACTTTAAACACTTATTTTACCTTAAATCTATGCACACACAGTGCGCTCATTTTCTCCTTGTTACCTTCCATCTCCTGCTCCTTTGATCCTTCTGTGTCACAGGTCCCTCTCCTCCTCCCTACTATAGTCTCTTTCCAGCAGCAGAACATTTCAATCTGCTCTGAAAATGCTGATGGTGTGGAAGATATGTAACAGAATTAATTCTGTCCTTTGAGATTCTGACACTACCAGCACATAAGGGGTCTCAGGTTATATGCCATGTGTTACTTCCATTGCTAGGGAATAAAAGGAAATTACCCATTTTGAGAGCTTAATTTCATGTTTTAAATTTAGATGCAAGTACGTGGTTCTGGCAAAATATAGGCACCTAATGGATGACTGAAGGTATATGTGTTTCATTTGGAGGTCTTCTGAAGGAATTAACATATCTTTGTCCATCCAAAAGTGGAATTTTAAAAACATTGTTCAGCCATAGCACAGCTCAAGATTTAACTCTACAGTTAGGAGTTAACATCATTAAGTGACTGACATAAAATGCAGAAGTAGCTACCATTATCTCTTGAAAAACAGTACAGGTAAAAAAACACACATTCTGTTGTGAAATGGCCTCAGACTCCTTTGTCAGATTTGATCCCTGCCCTCAATTTCAACTCAAATTCAGAAAAACAGCCTGATACAGACATCTTGGGCAGTAGGGTTCTTCTAATTTCCACCTCAACTTTCTTGTAGCCACTTCATATTTATTTATTCAGAATGGGTAATACTACATAAAATCACATTGCTCTCTTCAGGCTTCCAAAAATTGTCCTGAGAATGAAAGATTAAAAAGGACCTTCAAAGAAGATCTTGAGTTACTTTCTGAACAGTTCTAATGAGAGTGGTAAGAAATATTCTCATTCCAAACTGCAGAAGGAAGAAATGTTATCATTCCAAACAGCAGGAAGCTAGAAATTAAACTGCTTTCCAGGAAATGCAGTTCTGAAGAATCTTTGACATTGACAGCATCTACACTTCCTTATTGTGAACAGGCTAATTTGAGGGAGGTTCCCACCTGCTTTTCCTCCTGTTTGTCTTTAAAGAAAGACTAAGCCCTTTCCAGGGTTTTAGAAGATAGAGTGTCAGCCTAATAAAGTTCAGTGACGGAGACCCTAAAGAGTCCATTGAGCTTCTGCAGAGTTGAGGAGAAGGCAATCAGATTATGGAGATGGACAGAGTTTCAGACAGAACTCCTGGTAATTCCAAGGTGGTTGACTGCGGACCATGGTAAGTTTAGGACCCAGCATACTGAACACCGACTGTTCTGGAAGCCACTGTGAATTGGGAGGCTCCCCTGCACCTAACTAAGGGCCCAGGCATCCATGAGTTATGTTAAAGATAGGATGTGCTAATCCCTATGGTAAAGATTCAGAGCTTAATTTGGGATGCAGAGACGGTGTGTCAGATCTCTTGCCCCAGAGGCAACAGCTGTGCTGACTAAAGGCAGATCTGGTCCCCACTATTTCTTCTAAGAAGTATGCTGCTTCTTTCTTGATTATAAAACACTTTTTTTTTTTTCCTCTCATACTTATATTATTTCTCATTTCTTGTTAATAAATGTTCCAAAAAAGACTTGAATAGAAAGCTCAAAGAATGAAGATCAATGCAGTAGGTTTGGTACTTCCTTCTGCCCCCAGCCAGTAAAATTAAAGTAAGAATTTCATATTCTTGTAGTGGAAAAAATATATTCTTGATGAATGGGTGGTGGGATAGGATAATGGGGGAAAAATGTGTTCAGTCACTGTATTTAATTTCTATCCAATCAAGTGTCCTACTTAAAGGCTTTTAACTACTAACCTGCTAAGGGATCATTCCTATGCCTTTCCCAGAAGTCTTCAAATTCCTTGCGAACTTCTTCATCAATTACAACACCTGCTAGCTGCTCATTGTTCACTTTAACATAGTTGGCTTTTAAGACAAGCTCCAAGTCACAGCGTACGCCCTCGTGGAAAGGTTTCCACCTCTGCATTACCACTCCATACACTGTGATGTCATCTCCTAGAGGTAACAACAAAAATTAGTAAAATAACATCTGACTTGAGACATGCAGACACTTCAGCTAGCTGTAATGCACAGTAATGTGATCTAGAGCCTGTGTTACAGTTAATAAGGTTAAAAAAATTTAACAACCAAAAGCAAAACCTCCTGCAGTTACTGGAAGTCGAAAACAAAGATAAGATAGATTCCTTGAGTCTGTGCTAGGAAGTGATGTCTTTCCACTTCTGTTTAAGGGAGGTGAATTCCTGAAGACGTTATCTCTCTGCTTGTTTCCTCTTCTAGAAGAGAGGAATTCCCGGTAAACTGTAGCAGCTCTTTCAATTAGATTGATTATGCAAAAAAAATTAGTCAAAACTTATTTGGCTTCTGGTAACTTTTGTGATGATCCCCAGAATCACTTGTTAACATTCTGAGTAGAGTGTTCTGAGAAAGTACAACTACAAATTAATTTCTTGTGGAAAAGTGCCTATCTGAGAATTTTTAGTCTACTCTTCATTCATCCTGCTGCCAATTAGCTGCTTCTTTGAATGCCAAGTATATTTTTCCACCTGCAGTACTCCTTAGATAGGAGGTCAGGTTTCCTGGCTCTCCAAGCCTATGGAGCACCTCATGCTGTGAGACCCAATCTCCCAGGGAGGTTTGGTGTTCTACACTAACAAGATTTATTATACTTTCTGTATGTCACAACACATTACTTATTGAAACTGATCTGTCAAACAATCAAGATGTAACCTGTGGGTGCATGACATTTTCTAGAATGATCATCAGCTGCCACGCTAACGTTCAGCCTGAAACAGCAACGTGACAGATGAACACACCTCATTTGAGGAGCCCCCAGCACTGACAGCCACTTGACAGGGCTTCATCTCAAATGGAAAACTAAAAATCCTTGTGGGTACAAACACATGTAATTTATGCAATATCCTCACCAGACTTGCAACTGTCCACTAAGTCATCTTCCAGAACAACCACCATGCAACGAGGGATGCTTCCAACAGACAGCCTCTGAACCTAGGTGATGGGAAGGAAAAGCACTTCGTAAGAACAGCGTCTTTCAAAAGCCTTTAATTTACAGCTGCTCTGGCTTAAGGGCCTACGGTCCTTTCCTGGGACTGAGGTCAGTTCTTGCTTTTTATCACAAAACTTACAGTAAGGATGCCAATGCTGCCCTGAACTTAACAATGGAAGTTTAATGCTGATATTAATGGAAATGGGATTGGGTATTAAATTAGCAGAAGGTGCTCGGTGCTGGGAGATGTTGTGTGATTTCAGTATCTTGCTGAAGAAAGCTCACTAAAAGAGATCATTTGAAAGATCTGATCTTTTTTTGTTGTTATAATTTGAGTTATTACTAGATACTTCTTCGGTATGTAAAGTTGACTTTGGGTACTGAAGCATGTGCATGGGTTAGATAACCCTTCACTGAAGTATATACTGAGAGAATATTCTCTGTATTTTTCTGGTATGTAACTGTGACTTGACAGCTTGAGATTAAGTTTACACCTAGGTGTTAAGGATTAAATCAAGAACAGGAAAACCAAAATATATATTGACAAATGTGCCAGTAACTCCTGTAACTCTTTTTCTTTTCTCCAGGGCAAAGTCTGTGCAATCTTGTCACAGTCCATTTCCAACCAGCAATCTTTCCATTTACACTTAGAGCTTTCAATAGTTTTGAGAACAACAGTCAAAAGTACCTTTTCATTCTGCAGCACAGGTCATACATGCTAGAATTCTAAATGTATTCACTCTCTGGTGCCTAGGAAGGTTAATTCACCCTCGTGTATTATCTAAATGGCCACAGGCAGTTCACATCACTGTCAGTACTGGTAGCACATACACAGTTATTTGCAGAGCTCAGTAGGAAACACAGGGGAAATTGACTCCTAGTTTAACTTTACTGTTTTTAATAAGCCCATGTTGCTGAAAATCCTTCCTACCAGAGAGATCTGTGTGTCACACAGTAGAACAAAAAGTAAGTTCCAGAGATTTCCCATATGTCAGAAAAAATCATTATATGTACGTGCAATATAGGGCTTATTTCCCAGAAAGTTTTATTCCCTTACTTTTTCTGGTATTCTGAACTTTTAAGACCTTAATTTCTAACTTCATACATTTCTCCTCCACCTTGTCTGTGCTTCCGCCCAGGGCTACCCTCAGAAAACAAGCGCAAATTCTGTATGCAAGTTCTGTAAGGATCACATATGCAGTAATTGTTGAATTCAATACTGGCTGAAGGGAAGAGACATTTGCAGACACCACGTATTGAACACACTGCACAGCTACAGCTGGCCCTGGCCAACACTGGGCTAGCTTTAGTCCTCAGAAGCAGTGTTGAACGTCAGCATCATGTACAGGAAGTGCTTAGAGAAACAATGCACACTTGGTGTTATAGGGATTCAACGTGGGATGGAATTTCATCTATGGAAATTTCATCTATTCACTGACTGCTGGTAGTTTGTACAATATTGAATGGAATTACCCAATAACAGAAGTCTGGTCTACATGTTGGCTTAATTTTTAACTCTTTGACTGGAAACTTCTGACCAATGGGTTGCCTGGCTTCTTTCAGTCTTCTCGGGCATTTGTTTGAAACAACAGTGGACAGCTATACTTTTATACCTTCCCCTTTTTGTCTATGGGATTTTTTTCCTTACCTGTTCCTGAATTTTGATTTCTTGATAGTCCCTGCAGCAGGTAGGAGAAGAGGTTGTTCCAGAGAGACACATGAACTTGGTTGAGTTGCAGCCTTCTTCATTGAGACAGGCTGCTGGACGACAGAATGCGTAGTACTGCTCAAAGTCAGCCTTGACAACAAACACGTGCTTGCACTTGTTGCAGATGTAACTCCGTTCAAACTCCAGAACCTTCACCGAACTGGTACGTATGACAGTCCCAGTAACAGACAAAAAGTGTCCCACATCCTTGGATTTAGGAATGTGCTCTCGAGTCAGCTCTGGGCAAACAGGCAAACCTGTTAGACAAAGAGATGTGCAGCATAAGGCTATGCTTATAAAACAAGGACTTACAACGCAGTTAAACAGAAAGACTACAAAACATGTCAGACACATAAACAGTAGCCATTGTTATTACTGTTTCATAAATGTGATTCAGCTATTCATCTGTTGTACCATAAATCTGATTCATTGATGGTGAAAATCATCAGACACTGAGCACTAGCTGAAAATGTTGCCATTTTACTCTCCCACTCTTGCCAAGGGGTGAACAGTCATGAACAGTTTCCATTCATGGAAACAGATCCTGATGTTCTCATACCTATATTAATTTAGATGTTCTTTTTGCAGTTGTCATTTATTCTACAACTCGTTTATCTGAATTACAAATTTTTAGTTATGCTACTTAATTGTGCTTCAATGTTACTCCCACAGTTAAACAGGTGCAGCTCCTAATCTTGTGTGAATTCTCAAGTGTAAGCAAGGAGAGCATTTGACCTTAAATCTACACTGCATACCAGTAAACCTCGAGCACAAGGAAAATAGCACAAAAAGAATGGAAAGGGGATATGAACACAGCCAAAGCAGATTCACTTGTACATTCAAATGCATAGTGACTGGACACTTTCCACTTGCTCTCCTTTAATTCCCCCCAGCAGCCAGTTCAGTCGTGTGCTGATCCCACTCCAGTGTTCACCCATCCCTTGGCACCAGAGTGGCTGAAATCCTCAGGAAGATTAATCTCTCTCAACAACCTACAAAGTGTTTATAAAAATAAATGGTCTCTGAAATGCTCACCTGAGCAATAAAAAATATTGCCTATTCAGAAATTAGTAATGAACTACAAGATACTAATAATTATAAACTTAATTTCATTTCTTAGTTTTATTTCCAAAATAGAGCTAGGAAACAGAGATATAAAACTACAAATCTGCTAGGAAATTATGTTTCTAAGGGGACTGAAACTATTTGTGTGTTTAAGTCAAATCTTCTCAGTAGCTTTGACTGCTAAAAAAAAAAAAAGATGTCATTTATTTCAGTGTTTTCAAACCCAAATGCCTTATTTCAGACATGCAGAAACATTCTGATTTGATGCTTTTAAGCAACACTTGGCCTTCTGCTTTTGTTTAAAGAAAATATTTTTAACTATTAAACTCATTTTAAAGGGTAAGAGAATAAAGTAGAAAAAGTAGAACTAAATAATCAGGAAAAGGAAGTATTTTTTCTGCTTGACTCGAATAAAGCTATTTAAATGTTCTACCAAGCCTGTTGAAATTTTCATTCTACCACAGATTTGCATTTCTATTCAGTTCAGGGAAAAAAAATCCGTTATTTCTCCACCTGCTTTAGTATTTTTTCTTAGTTCAGTATTGCTGCCTCCAAAAAAGTTTTGCAAAATGCATCACATCTTACACTAGAGAGAGCTGCAGCACTGTTGTCAGGATATATGACGATCATCTGTGAATTTTGAAGAGACAAGAGTCAAAATGTGCTCTAAAAAGAGCCTTCATTCTGATCATACTAGACTGCTTGACAAACTCTTTAATTGCGCACGCGCCTCTTTGAATCAACTTTACTGTATTAGTCACAAAAAAGCTTTTAGAAAATATCAGAAGCAGCTTGGCCTTTGGTAACAGACACAGTGGTGCTCAGGCTAATGACAAATAAGGAAAAATCATTTCACAGATTTGTAGCAAAAAGTTGAAGTCACACAATCAAATTCCTACAACGCTGAAATTCAGATAAAGAACTTTATGTTTTACTTTCTTCAGTGAACTCAGGGTAATAATCCATTATTAATTACTGCATATCCACACTCCTTCAATCCTTTTTGAACCCCTAGATGCCCTGTCCATATTGGTAGAAAGTGCTGAGATTGTTTCTTACACCTGGTGTAAGCAATATCACTTTTCCTCACTTAATTCCAAGCCTGACACACAGATCCATCACCCACACTCCTGGTAGTTGCCTGCTGCTCCCATCAAGAATAGCACACCACCTTCTCATTCCCTCCTTATATGACATGGGAACGGGAAGTGACACTCCAAGATGAGAATCCTGAAGGTAATCAGAACCCAGCATCTACTTAAAAGGTAACAGTATCATGGGATAATTTGGGTGGAAAAAAGGCTATAGAAAATGCAGGTTATTTCTTTTGTTTCTTCTGCAGCGAGCCTCTTGGTGGTACAGAACATTAACCAAATTCTGTGGACAGATGTTATTTTGATCCAATACCTCTCAAGGTACCTGGACCTCTCAAGGATAACTCCCCCTGTTCTTCACCAATTACCCTCCAGTTTAGAGATGGAATTATCTGTGACTCTGCTGACTGAATTCTTCTATCAATGATCAGTCAGGCTTGCTTTTATCAGTTATTGAAACTATTTGATCAAGGGGGCTAATTTTGCTGGAGGTTGGTAAGCAAACATTTAGACAAAACATCATGGTGGGAGGAATGATCAGCTCCAGCAAGAGGCTGATAAGAGGAAAAGGAATGTCTTAAAGACACCACTACTCATGCAGAGATCATCTCCCCTTGCTGTATTCCTTCTAATACTTCCTGGCAGCTTTTCAAATAATCATACTTGGAGTCTTTTTTCATGCTGAAGCCCTGAATAATGTAAATGCATCTCAAAACACTAGGAGGAAAGTTTCACCTCATTCCTGCTTTCATAGGTACAGGGAGGTGCCCGAGGTCAAATTTCAGTACAACACAGAGGCCATCCTTT
Organism: Ifrita kowaldi; assembly: GCA_013398055.1. Lineage (NCBI taxonomy): Eukaryota > Metazoa > Chordata > Aves > Passeriformes > Cinclosomatidae > Ifrita > Ifrita kowaldi. The sequence continues at coordinate 502,842 of VZRS01001528.1, read as the reverse complement.
TACCTCACATACTCAGCAGCTATGTACAAGCTCCTCAGCATCTGAATACCACAGGCTAAATATATTTCTGATGTATGCGTTGTCATTACAACATTTTTATGGAAACTCACTGGGATGAAACACAGGCCTCTTTAACAACTGTGTTTTATCCAAATTCAAGCTGCCAAAAGACTGAATGATCATAAGCCACTCCACAACAGGGCAGGGGAGGGAAACACAGGCTGCCAGCTCTTGGCTTTGCAGACTATTGCTCCAAATTGTTATGATCAGAAATGACGAGAAGGGACGGTGCCACTGCTGACCCAGTTTCCCACAATAGGCAAAAAAGACATTTCAACCCCAGAACCTGCACTCCACATTTACCAAACCTCAGAGCTACCAAAAATTTCATAATAATAAGGAATAATGATACATCATCTTGCAGTGAAAAAAATTACTGAATCCTCCATTAATGAGCATACCTTCCAACAGGTCATTCCAATTTTATGACAAGCAATTTTAAAACAGTTCAGCACAAAATTCAACAGTTTCAGATGACATTGCTAGAAGACAACTCAAAATTTAGACTTTTCCTTTTCTGGAAGATGGCTGGAGCCAATAAGGACTGGGAGCCAACTGGCACGATACGGAAGTCAACCTGCAGTAAAACTTCGGAACTATATATCTTCCCCTAAAACTTTTTGTCCTGGATTTTTTTTTTCCTTCTTCCTTTTACTTTTCTCCATATCTGCTGTCTAAAAGTGAAATAATGTAAGACCAGCTGCTGCTTTGAGGAGTCTTTGCCTTGGAAAGGCTTTGGTGTAAGCCCTGACCCAGCGAGAGATGCCAACCATTGCACGCAGGCCAGGGGGGATGGCCACAGCTTTTCTTTTGGGAGTTGGTCTATACACATTCACGTGTTTGCACGTGTCCTTTGCTGCTTAATAAGCACTAAGGATTCCCTACTTCTTCAAACACTGAAACGGCAAGAATTAAACTTGCTCATTCCACGGCGCCCCAATAGTTTGTTACAGAGTAAGGAGATTTTGGCAGTTTCCCTGAAGAGTCAGGAAATATTGGCAGTCCTGGCTGGGAGGTGCAGCTCGCTGCAGCCCCCGCCCCGCCACTCACCCGAGACCCTGGCGTGGAGGTTCTGCTTGAGGCTGAGCTGTGCCGGGTCCGCGCTGTCCTGCAGCGCTGCCAGCGCAGCCCGGCGCAGCGCGCTGTCGAAAATCGGGAGCACCTCGCTGGGGAAGGCGTTGAAGTACTCCCCGATCTCCATGTTGGTCTCAAAGAGCGTCAAGGCGTCGACGACGACGGGGTAGTGCGCCTGGTCGTCCGCCTCCCTCAAGATACCCAGGATTTCGTCCCTGTGGTGCTCCAGCACGTAGGACTCGAACACCTGCCCGATGAGGCTCACCTGGTCCGCGCTCAGCACCATGTTGTCCCTACGCGGGGGCAAGGCGCGGGGAGGCGGTCACACGGCGGCGCTTCCCGGTGCGGCCACGCGCCGGGCGGGAAACTTTGTCTTTCCCTGGGAAAAGCCCATCGCGGAGCCAGGTGGGGCGGGGCGGGGCGCGGCTCATGAGCTCGGGCAGGGAAACCTCGTCACAGCAGCACCTCCGCCCCGCCGCTGCCCGGCACCGGGACCGCGCCGGGCAGCGGGGCCGGGCCGAGCCTCCCCCCGCCCCTCAGTGACGNAGGGTGGGGGTCCGTTCGCTGCCGTCTCCGGGCGCGGAGGTAGACCTGGTGCTCTCGGGGCCGGGGCCGGGGCCGGGGCCGGGGCCGGGGCCGGGGCCGGGCGCTTCCCGCGGCAGAACCGGCCCTCCCGGGAGCAGGCGAGGGGCGGCAAGCCCGGCACGAGGGACACTCCAGCTGCTCGGCCTCTCGGGAACAAAAGATCCACCTACGGGTTCTCCGGGCGATGGTGCCGCACTCTACACCCCGTGGCACAGACGCTGCTCCTGTACAGCGCGGGAGGATTGCGAGGCGCAGGGACAGGGGGCTGTGAGCAGGGGTAGCCCCAAGCCGGCTGAAGCTGCTTCCTACAAGTTCCCTCTCCACCCCCGCGGGTTACACCTCGAAGTCTAAATTTGGCTTCTTTGGAGAGAGCTGCACGACAAACCAGCCACTTCCCCCTTCTTCATGAGGGCATAGTAGAGTCTGAGGAGTGGGAATTTTATGCTTAATGTAACCAAGAATTAGGGTTTGTTGCAGGCTCTAAAGCTTTCGCTTTTGCCCAGAATTTGCAGTATGGTATTTTGAATAGTTTCTTATTTGTATTTTTTCCCTGCGTATAACAACCTAGTGACATGCTCTACAACTATTTGAAATATTTTGGGTTTTAGCAAATTCTGTATCAAAACCGTGTTCCAGGCTGTTACGATCCGGTTTAAACCCAGAAGAGCTAAGAGAACCCAATCTTTGTGTATAAAACGGAAAGAACTTTGAAGGTTCAAAACACACCCCAAAAACATGATTAAAACCAAACGAGGTTAAATGTTGGTGCGAAAAAAATTACAGTTTTTATTTAATAGTAAAAGAGGCAAAAGAAAGAAATAGAGAAAGAAATGTGCGTGGGGGGACAGGGAGAGTGGCGGGGGCTAGGTGGAAGCACATCACCCTTCCGAGGGTCCCTACTACGTCTCGTTGCTCTGCTCCATCCGGTCTTCTCGGTGATGAGGGTGCCACGCCGGATCCAGCATTAATACACGTTTTGGGCAGGTGGGAACGGTCAGGTGCCTCCCCTGAGGGGGCCAGGTTTGACACTGTCCCTTGCAACGCTGTGGACCTGTTGCACAGGCTGCAGTGCTCTGCTGCAGGGTCTGGGGACCCCTTTGTGGGGCCGTGAGACCCCCCTCTGCTGTGGATAAACTTTTTTCCCCGGCTGAAGGGCTCCACAGCTGAGCTCCTCTGCACAGCGGAGGGTGGGTGTTAACTGCCTTTCACCAGAGGCTTTTTCACTACACACCCAAAGCCTTCCCCCCAGTCCTTTGGTCTGTGCGAAGCCTGGCAGGTGATAGCCCTGGGGCTGCGGTCCTCACCCCGAAGGTGTTAAGCCTGTGCTTTGTGAATGTATTCTTCCCCAGCCCTGAGCTGTTACTTTATCTTCATCAGCGAGCAGTCCAGCGCCTCAGTAAGAGCCCCATTCAGGGTGTGATAGTCTGCAGCCTTTGTAATACAGCTTTTGCTATAATAGGCAAAAGTCCTTCATGAAAATGTTCAAGTCATAAGCTATAATATTTCAGTCTCCGACACAGGCATAAGCACGTTCTCGAGCAGTTTGCCTGTTTCCTCCAGTCACTTTGCAGCATGTGTGCACACTTCTAACAAGTGCTGTGCTTGCATGTTTGAGTTCTGTCCTCACGGAATTCAGTATAAGAAGACTGTCTCCTGATTTACTTGTGTATTTTCTTGGTACCTCTGAAAAGGTGTTTGAGTATCTTTTTCATACATCCATTCAAGTCTTGCAATATCAGAGAGCATAGCTTTATATCCCCATAACTTCAAAGTGCTGAGCGATCTTAAATCTTTTCTCCATTGACCTTCTCACTCCCAGGACCTCCCATTGTTGGCCTGTATTAATGACGAATTATTGACAGGCAATCAAAACAAAAATCACTGCCCGTGTAAGATCTTAACCAAAAAGTGTACTACAATAACACTAATAGTCCTATGTCACGCTGTCCGGGCTCAAAGCCTCGGAGGCTCCGTCAGGTTCTCAGAGTGACAAGCCTGCAGACACGAAAGAGGAGCCTGGGGCCAGGCGTGTCGCCCTGTGGGCGCAGTGCAGGCAGGGCAGCCCAGCACTCTTCTCTCCAGGGCAGGAGAGGCAGATGGAGAAAGCCCACTTGTTCCCGGAGACAAAGAGGTGGCAGAGAGGAGACTTCCAGTGAGAACAATCTTATTCCAGCGGAAAATCCAGGGAAGTCTGAGGGAGCCAGGGCTTGTGCAGCCGCTTAAAAGGCGAAGGGAAAAGGGGAGGAGTACAGGGAAGGAGCCAATGGGGATACAACAACTGGGAGGAACCACAGAACATACAACCAATAACATCAAACCAGGGGAGGAGACAATCAACACATATCAATGGGGTGCCGAGCAACTTGGAAAGTTCTGGAAGGAAAGGAGGGGACAACGAGGAGAGGCGTGGCGCTCAAACTGTCCTCACGTCGAAGGATCCTCCCAGGGAACTGCCTCCAGAGTCCGATTCGTCCGCCCACCGTCGTAGGCGGGACGGACTTCCCAGGGGCGGTCGCTGGAGCGACCAAGAGGATGCCCTCATAGAGGGCACCCCAACAGTCCTGTAATAAAAACTTATCAAAATAAATGTACACAGTTTGTATTTTAATACAAAATTTTTCAGTTGGTGGAGGGGAAAATTAACACTTTTCAAACAAAAAAAATATCCTTTAGATGCCTTATTATCAAGTTATGATGTATGACTTCAATATGTAAAGCAACTGCCTTAGTGCCTCAATAAAACTAAGATAATTAATTGGAATGTCTAGCATGCTGGGTTTTTGTTCCTCCAAGTCCTATTTAAATGTGATCTTAATGAATAAGAAAGCTGCAGTGGTTACTTCACCTCTTGACTATATGATCTTACTATCCTTGAGTTCATCTGAAGAATGTTTGGCCAGCAAAGAAGGGAATGGTCTTGGAATGTCTGGGGGGAAATTTTGTGTGGAATTTCACAGGTGCTTTAAATCACAAATCAGATTTCTCTGAATTGCCACGCCACATGCCATCGGAACAGGATTCTGCATAGGACTCCTGTCTGGTGAATCAGTGGATGGAACTTCAGTTACCTCTCCTGCCATTATTTGCAAACACAAACTTCTTCAGGGTACTTGTAGATGTTGCCTAAATCCTCACCTGAAGGAAAAAGTGTTTCCAGCAAAAGACTGCTTCATGGGGATTATAAAGAGGAAGTGTTACAACCCCTAGATTTGTCTCTAGAAGAAAAATACATTCTGTTTTATAAAACGGTCCTGTAGTACCTAACTTAATAGATACAGCTGCAAAGGCACTGCTGAGATCTGCACTTAAACTATAAATTGATCACTGTGAAAATTCAAAACAAGCCCTTTCTCTGGCATATGCTTTCAGTGTCAACTTTAATCAGTTTATAGTGCTGTCTTGCAAGGTACGAAACCGGGCTGCTATTTTCTAATGATGTGACACAGTTATTGCTACACATTCATTAGCACAGTTAACTGGCTTCTGGTATGGCAGAGCTGTCATCCCCGTGAATTCCTGGAGGTGTCCATGTGTGCTTCCTCAGACTGCATTTGTAGCCTAAACAACCAGTGCAGCAATATGAAAAACAGTGCAGCTGCCTGCAACTGGGGCAGCTGATTTTTCAGCTACAGAGCAGATGTTGGTAGGTAAAGGCTATGATCAGGTAGTGGTTCCTACAAGAAAAACCTCAAGTTATTCGTCAACTTATTTTTTAATAGTAACCAGTAGCTGTTATGTGCTTAGCTGAGTAATGAAGAAATGTTTACTCAACAAGAAGTTATCAAAAAATGTATTATGCCCTTTGGAAAATCCATGAGGTAGCCTCTTTTGAAATCATGGTGCAAAATAGGACAGGAAAAAGTAATTGTTTCAAATGAGTGGATGGAGACAGTGCTGGTATTGTGTGGTAATGAAGACAAAGACTTAAAACTGCTGTTTTTCAGTTTTACAGAATACAGTGTGTGCCCTCAATCTAGGTTTGTTTCAGGAGAGTACAGAACTGCTCATTAATGCTGTGGTCAGGGCAGGGGTACAGTGTGCAACTGGGACACTGCCAGCAAGGTTGCACAAGAGCTGAGAGGGGCTCATGGATCCCACAGGTTAGGGGAAGATTTAGACCAAGCAGCATGAATATGGTTGGATGTTCAGGTGGCTGTAAAACTTGGGCTCCAGCCTAGACCCTAAAGTGTGTCTCTTGGCAGCTGAGGCTCAGGCTGCCTATGAACTCATGAATCCGTGCACTTTTAGCTTTTTCCAGAATACCAGACACTGCAAAGAACAGGAACACAATGGCATAGGCATCATGCAAGCTCATCCAAAAGCCAGATACTAATTTCTCTTGCGAATACATTTTACAGAGCTCTCAATGCCATTTGGTAGAAAATAATTTTTTCCTAGTCTCCTGTGGTTGTTTTTTGGGCATTTTATTTTTGGTTGGTTTGGGGATTTTTTTTTTTGTGGCTGGTTTTTGGTTTGAAGAGACTGGTAAGGCAGTGGTACAGCTGCTGACTGTGGAAGACACGGTGACTGCGTGCTTCTTAACATTCAGATGCCTACTAGTAAAAAACCAGTGGGCACACCTTTCACTGAATAGGTAAATGTAGGGATCATGGTCTTTGTATGCCTGTTCAGTTATTCATTCCATATGTAAAAATGCACAAATGAAGTTGGGAATGGGAGAAGGCAGCTGATCCCTTGCAAGGCATCTAAGAAAAAACACGCAACACTCACTTCAGAACATTATAACAAAATGATCTAGTGAATTTTATTTTGGGTAACAGCCAAGAAATCTGGCATTTTGCCCAATATGGCTTTCTTCTAAAATTAAAAAGTTGCATATACTTACAGTTGAGTTCACCAGCTACAGAAAATCTGATGTATACATTTTTAATCCATGGCAGCATCACCAGAATACAGCTTTCAGTGGTGTTTTCAAGGTGAATTATACGATAGAAGTTTTGAAATGTGCATTTAGAAGATTTTTATATTGTTTATATGAAAACATACAAATTTTTCATTTATACATATAGTACATATAAAACTCATTGTAATTAGCAAGTATCTTCATCTGGGTATTTACCTTTGTGCATATAGCAAAAAAAGGATGCAGTTAGGGCTTTAGATGAAATATTAAAGTTCAAAACCTTTGTATACACTAACTAGAACCTTATTCAAATAACTCAAACATATTTTTTCCTGCTTTTAAAAGATAAGAGATTCAGCTTAAAAATACATTCATAAAACAAAGACAATATTCTCCCTGAGACTACCAGTGTGAGTTAATTTGTGGTAATCTTTGAATGAAAAAATATAAAAAAAGACAATAAGCTCTGGTTTTCTCTATGCTGCAACAAATTTCTTGAGCAACACTGACATCATAAAAGGTACAGATTGCAGAATCATGCTCACTAGCTGAAAAACAGTTTCATATATCAGTTTAAGAAGAAAAAAATTTAATATAGACAAGGGAAGGTAACTAAGTTTTAATGAAAGATCTGTATCTGTAGTATGTATTAATGGGAAAAAGTTGTGTAGTTGCTTTTTGTTTGTTTGTGGCTTCTGTTTTTTTTCATTTCATGAATTTTACCCAAAGCAAGACTATATGCTCAAAATGTAGATTCTTGATTTATACAGAGATACCTAGAACAGTTTTCTAAATATTTCAAGCATTTGTTTTTGTTAATATTCATAAAAGAAATACAGAACCTGTGGGAACAGTTTCTGCTTAAATTTAATGATAAAATGTTTGATTATAACTAGATGGTGAAGTCTCATAAGCAATAGGTGAGGAGTCAACCCCCCTCCCCAACAAACAGCTCCTGGTTTGTGGCTTTTTTCATCTTCTATCAGAATCAATCTACTCTGAAGGCCAGCAGCTACATTAGTTTTATTGAGCATTCTTCCTTTTAAATGTTAGCCAGAGAAGGTTTTTAAACTGCTACAAAGTAACAGAATTGGGATGCATTAAATATATCCCACCCAAATTGGAGAGAGTGAGAGATATATATTTTTCCTTTTACAATTCAAGTTGTATTTATAGTAACCATGCAATTATGTTGTTTGGGGGGAAAAGCCTTACCTGAAATCAAAGAAAACACATTTATAGGAAAAAGGGGGAAAGCATTATGTTTGTTCTACCAAAATTTATTATGTAGTAATTACAAAGTTTAAAGATTCTTCCATTTTAAATAAAAATAATAGTTATAATTACACATATTGTATAGTACCATGTCAGGTGATTCCAACAAATATAACATGTAATACAGTGCAGTTTCAAATCAGAAAGACAAATACTTTCTCATTCACAGTGTTTGACAAATTACAGGAAAGCTTGTTCACATGAGGGTTTACTTAAGGTCATGCTCTTATAAACAGTCCACATCACGCTGTGCCACAAAAACAAATCAGCTCTCAGAACGTGAAGTATCGGGCAAACCACTCCTGGCGTTGTGGGTCTGGTGAAGCCACTGGTGAGGCATCAGTCTGAGGAGGGCTAAATTCACAGAAAGAAAAAGAACAATTATCCTACAACTACATGAAAAGTACAACTGTTAGGAGAACAAAAAAAAAATCACAGAGAATATTCAGTAAGGAATGCAGTCTGTTTTTCCATGGATTAATTATCAGTGTGCCTTAGGACGGGATTTAATGTCTCCCTATAGAATCTGTGACCATCCACTCCATTGGAGAGCATCAGCAGCATGGACAAGTCAGTTCAGAAGCCACCTTACAGGGCAGGCAAATAATATTTTGGAAAATATAATTTTAAATCTCATAAATAGCTGTAGTTTTCAGGAAGAATAAAAAGAGTTTTCTTGGAAAAGCATGACTGTAGAAGGTCCTCTTTTAGCATCCTTTTCCTGTGGTAAAGTTAATTTTGAAAAATATGATGTAAACATCATATTTGTAGACATGTGCTCACAAGGACTGGCTGGCAACTGAACAGAAATACACACTGTTGTAATACTTAACACCTATCACAAATATCACTTGCAATTCTTCATGCACACACTTAAAATACGCCAAAATACTGGAAAAAACAAACTGCTGTGCTGCAAACAGCATTTGGCTCCTCTTTGAACACTTAACATTCTCACAAAATGAGCAGGAAAGAATAATTTAAATTTAATTATACAAGTTCCTTTATCAGTAAAAATCGGTAATAAAATAACCTCTACTACAGGATAATACAGAGCACAAAACAATTTGGAGTGAAAACTCCAGCATCAGGGTCCATGGAGTCATGCACATGCATGTTTATAGATACCTGAGCATACTCATGCACATAACATGCACAGGAAAAAAAATAGCAACAGTACTTTTTTTTTTTTTAAAAAAGGTTTTCTTGAAAAATACTGTTTTTCCTTATCTATTTTATTTGTTTCCTTATTTATTTTATTTGTTTCCCTTTATAATTAGCAGTTGCTAGGTATGTGATCTTTTGCATTAAGGAGAGAGCAAACAACCAGCTGTAGAACCAGTAATTACATGTTTTAAGTTGGCAACTTAGAGGTAAGAAATCAGCACCTACTAGATACAAAGTACAGCACTTCAGTGCCTTTAGTATGTGGGCATGTCAAGCTAAAAGATTAAAATCCTGCCTCTAAAATGCCATTTTGAAGTGATTCAATTCAGTATATTATTTTGTGAGAAAATTACTTGAGACTTTAATGCTGGTTTTGGTTACTGGAAGCTCAGCATTAAGCACCCAAGCCTGTACATTTCCTGTTGCTGTAGTAAGGTTACTCCTACGAAACAATTTCATATAGGTGAGGAAAGAGGAAACACAAAACATTCACCTAGCACGGAAAATAATTTTCTTATATAAAAATCTTTATCACATAATACTAAATTAAAAAACCTCCGTGCTAGTATCAATTCCTAAATGAAAATCAGTAAATAACAGAAACATCTAAAACAATTGTTCATATATGTAAACAATTGGAAGCACATGAATTCTGTTAAGGTATTTATAAAGGTTTTCAAAGTTCAAGGCTCAGGAAAAAGTGAGAGAATACTTCACATTTCAACAAGGTCTGCAATAAAAAGGAATACTATAAAGAGGTTATAATTATAATGTAAAAATTTAAAATGCCGTAAGAGTACTTGTACCTCTGAAAGGCTGATAAAGCAAGTGGGATTCAGCTCAGTAAGAATGTAGAATTTTCCTAAGTTAAGCAAAAAAAAAAAAAAGAAAAAAGATTGGTGAGGCAGTGCTCACCTCAAAAACGTCTTGGGCTCTTTGGGTGGCATTGGCTGTGGTAGTGGTTTGCTGCTGTTGAACTCAATATCGTGGATGGGTGAGTTAGGACTGGGGTCCAGGCGGTTTGGATGTCCATTGCCCACCACTCCGCTAGATTCCAGAGCACTTAGATTGGGGACACTCACAAACCTGTTTGTTGATTTATCGTTCTTCTTCTTTTGCTGCATTAAAAATAACAAACGTAAGGAAGGCTTCTTGCACCAGGACAGACGAGGACATTGGCTAACTTAGAAGTTTTATTGATGGCTGGTTTGGAGGTTTTTTGAAGGAGAGGAATTCGGACAGATTGGGCTCTTTTTCCAGTTGTAGTTTTCTGTTTGCTTTGACCTGAACACTACAAATTTTCACAGAAAAATCGAATTTCTAATCAAGATGATTAAGTTATTATGACTTAGTGTAGTAATCAATGAGTTTATCACATGAGTATATGATCTTTCAATATAACATTTCGGTTATATTGAAACATTGTTTCTATTTAAACACATATTAGTTCTATTTAAAAATTGGAGATTGACAATCTTGTGGAAAATTTCCTTTCAGTCTGTTAAACCCTTCATGTTTACTTAAATCTTTTCTTCATATCCGTGAAACAGCTCTGCTATCAAATGCAATTACAGCAAACTTCAATGATAAGAAAAGTGGGTCTCTCCACCACATTTCACCCCATCACCGAGGCACATTTTGGTAACTGGACCATGCAACCTAGAAAAGCACCTGCACTTCTTTCACAGCAATTACACCCTCACAGTCAGCAAAGCATTATAGCAATACCGCTAAAGATAAAAATATTACTGTACAGGAGTCCAGTTTCTTGCACAAAGAAAAGGCCTGACTTTGATGCCAACACAGCTGCCACTTCTAGACACCAGATGGCACAACTGAACATGCTTCTTTTTATAATACTCTCTGTACTTCTCTTGATAGTATTTCAAGGGACTCAAAATATTGAGGAAATCTATTTTTATCACTGTTTTACATTCCAGAACACATCATATAAGGGAGTCAGTATTCATCCTCTCTGTTTTTATAGATATTTTAATGCAGAAGGATGTTTCAAATAATTCCATCACTTTTTTTTTTAAATGGCTGTCTGACAGGACATGGTGTGTATTTTCTGACTTCTATCACATTTTTCATGTCCACAATAAAATACTAAAATTAAAAGCACCTTTTTTCCAAAAATAGGAGTTTTTGACATACCCAGAGCAATGAAAAAATCCCTTGCTCAGAAATACAATGAACTATGTATTATTTGAATATATAATAAATAATTTCTTTCAATTACTTACACGCAACCCTAACAAAGCAGCTAGGAGAAAAATCCCTTAAGGGCTTATAAACTACATACACTTGAACTAAATAAAGGGAAAGACAAGTGGAATCTCATGTTCGTATATAATATTTTCCAGCAGAATTCCACCTGAAACAGGAGAGCTGCTTTATTCCAGGGTGGGCATGAGTTCAGATGGAGATAGACAGTCCTATTGTTTGTTTGCACTTTCTCCTCTTAGGCTCTCTTCTAGCTTTGATTTCAGTGCCTGACCTCTCCAGAGCTGGCAGATGGAAATGATATTAATTGCAGACACATATTCGTGGGTGGGTTTGTCAACACACAATTAAAATACCCTGACAATTTAACAGAAAGCTATAATAGAAAAAAGTGGGTTTTAAGCATCACAGGGAATGATCATCAGCTACAAAGGATTAAACTAAGATTGTCCCATACATGTCTGCTGTAGTAGCTGAAGAAGCAAGAAATAAGAAGAAATAGTTTGGTAAAAGTAACCAACTGCATGTAAAAAATACACCTGCAAAACAATATATGCTGTAATTAAAACTGTGTGTTAAACAAACTGTAGTTAAATCTGTGTGCTCTACAGGTGGCTCATTTCTGGAAAATGTACAGTATCCACATAAGTGCTTAGAAAAATACTATGATTTATATAATCGTCTCTATAAAACAATCTTCTGAAGCAGTCAAATCTGGAGAGAGAAAACTGTGTGTATTGTTTCCATGAAATTCATGCAAAGTATTAAGAAACTTTAGATGTAAAAATGTAATACTATACTAAACAGATCCATTGCAGAAATGAGAGAAGCTCTAACACATACGGCAATGGCTGTAATTTTGCATTAATATGCAAAGCCTGTAGTAACTCATAACTTCTGTCTTCTTTTTTTTACAAAAAAAGAAAAGAGAATGAGAGTTTCAGTTTCTTTGTAATTCATTCTCCAATAACACAGTACGTGCTTTGACAAAATAAAGTAACACAGTCCACAACTCATGAAATGAAAGATTAGAATGTTCTGGCATACAAGACACTTTTAAAGTCTAAATGTTTTAAGTGATAGAAGCATATTATAAAAATATATGAATTATCACTATGGAAATCTGATGCTGAAGTACTTTTCCCACACACTTCAGATTTCACACAAAACACAAGGTTATATACTAGATGGTAACATTTCACATCTTTATAAATGGATGGTTCAGACAGAATTCCAGTATTTTCAAACAACCATTGAAATTGTATCTGGAAGTCCTGATATTGTCTCTAATGGGCCCAAACTAATTTCTTTTATGCAGTTAGCATAAAAATTAGGCATCCAGATAAGCTTGTGAGAGCTGCTGGGCTTGTAAAAATCATAGGAGAATATTGGCATTTTGCAGCAGAGTTTGTGCAGAAGTGTGAAATATGCTGATCTGATGTGAAACTGCAGTAAGGCTGGCTAAATAACAGCCTGATCTCAAATAATGGAACCAGACCTCCTTTTAAGTAACATGAGCCTGAACCTTGATCACTGAAGCTCTTGAGCATCTGAACTGCTCAGGCTGTGCCCCTTGGCTTTTAGCCTCTGCTTCACAACCTTCCCAACTTCTTCTGTCTCTACACCTGGGAAAAATCTCTTCCCCATCCATTCCAAGTGAAATAACCTATGGGTTATCACAAGGAGGAAGGAAATGTCAGAGGACTCACTCCTAAAGTGGTGAAAAGAAATAGTATTTAGGTTCCCTACCACAGTCTATTCACACTCCTCAATCAAGGAATACTGCTGGCTTTCGAAGTCACAGGAAGGCTGCTATGCCTGTGTGTACAGTAGCCTTCCCTGGCTGCTCTTCAGCAGGTTGGAGAGAACTGGCAAAGGTTGCTGCTGAAGTGCTTCCACTTGGATAGGTGGTGACAACAACTGAGAAGGCTAGAGACTGACTTCTGTCTCTTGCAGCCTCCACTGCCTATACTCGTTTGTCACTCCACTTCTATCTTACTCTATGTCTTTCCCCCTTCAGACTCATTCCATGCCCTTCTCACATGCTTCCCCTTCCCCCTTTTACCCTTATTCCCTTCCTTTTAGTGTCCTCTCTCCCTCTGTCTAATTCTTTTCCACCCTGAGCGCTTCCCAAAAAGTGCAAAGTGCCCTTGCACTTTCCATAATAACCAAGAATTACAAAACTAAAAATAGTTAGGGGTGTCACTGCTCTCTATTGCATGATACAGATCTGCCCTCTATTGCCTTTCTGTCACTTTCCTGTTTTAAATTTGCAGTTTTGTGATAAGGAACTGTGTTTTATGTGATACATGTCAAGCAAACCAGGGCAACAGCATCAGTGGATCTCTCAACAAAACAAAAGAAACAAACCTACACAAAAATAAGTAGACAAATGGAAAACTATGTTTCTTGTTTTGAACATGTCTGTTAAGAGTGATTCATGTACAGGTGCAGGCGCACACACACATACACATGTATATTTTCTTTTTACTATATCTTAAGTTTAGATTTCTTTTTCTTTACTTTAGCAATGAAGTCCATGGAACATACCTTCACCAATGGGTTAATAACACCAACATTAGGGCTTGCATTAAACATTTTGTTGTAGTTAGTCTCCCTGTTTACTAGTTCCAGCTGATAGAACTTTTTGTCCTCCTAAAAAGAACAACAGATAGAAACTTCTTTTTATGCATTTTCAATCAGTTAGTGGCCAAATCTGCCTGTAAAATGTTATCAAATAAATTTATGTTTAAATTTTAAAATAAACTGGTAATTCTAAAAATTGGATGTCATGTTTACATATTATTATATGGAATAATCTAAATCATTTCTGTTTATGCAGTTCTATGGTCCTGAGAGTGAGCACAGCCTAATGGATCAAGTACTGTGAAAGGCTCAGTATAGTTAAATTCTGGTCTTTAATCAACTTTGATTTCCTCATTCCTTCTTGCTTCTTAACTGGGATCTAATCAGACTAACCCAAATCAGGGTGTTCTGCTTTGAATTTGGGAAGCTCAGTGGGTCAGGATCTTGGTCTTAGAAACCTCACAGAAGAGACTATTTCCTATATGGCTTGTCCCAGGATTGGAGGCAGGAGACATCTGATAAAGAACGTACCAAAATACTTCTTGTAATAATGTATTATGCTTGATTTTGGAAAACACTCTGTATCTAATTAGTTTTACTATTGTGAGTAATTGAAACCAGAGGAATAATGTGTTAAAGAATATGCAGAACGTGCTAGCAGGATTGGTTCTTTAAATGCATTTCAAACACTTTGAATCAGATTAAATTTTGTATTTGTCAAGATATTACACCAAGAGAGCATAGAAGTCTTACAATCAATTTCTTTATGAGTTGGTCCCGCTCTGCAATTAGGTCTTTCAGTTCTGAGATAAGCTGCAAGTCTTCTGGTCTTGATTCTCTGTTTTTATATTTTTCTTCCATTTCTTCTAAACTTTATAGAAAAGAAGAATATCCCCTTTAGCCTGATCCAGTGTTAAATGATGAGTGAATAGTCACATTTTTCGTAAGTACAAAAGAGAGTTCAGGGAGTAAAAACAGAGGATGACTTTCTTATCACCTTGAAGGAAATTAATTTCTATGTTCTCCTTCCACTTTAGATAGTTAAGAAACAAAACAAACCAAAAAAACCCAATAACCATAACTTTTGCTCCAGCAGCTAATAATCTAGGGAACATTCTAAAAACTTAACATCCTTCCTATGCATGCACTACTACATTTTTGAAAAAGGCCACTTGGAAGTCAGGCTGAAAATAAGGCATTCAAAACCACAATATGAAGAGCAGAATTACAGAAGGCATAGCTAAAATAGATTCTTACATAAAATATAGGGACTACATAGCATTATATTTAATACTAACGTAAATTTTAAAAGTTGGCAATTCACTTTCCTAATGAGGAAAACCAAAAGTATCTTTTCAAAAAATTCATTCTAATAGAAGACTACTCTGAATAAAGATGCATTTTAGTGACACTGGAGAAACTGGATAGACAGAAAAAGCTGGCAGCATCTTCCTCAGTTCATGTGGAACATACTGGAACAAAAGATACCCAAGAACACTGAAGACTAATAGGTAACTAACTCCTCTCCACAAAAGCTATTTAGTACCATTAGAGATGAAATAAAGGAATGAGCTGCAAAACAAAAGGAAGGATATTAGGATATCTAATGTAACAACTAATAAACATTTGAAAAAATAACTAAGAGGAAATTTGAAATGCCTAGTGGGAAAGCATTAAAGGAGAGAAGTGAAATAAGCCAACTGAGAGAGGAATTGTACAAAAAACTGCTTAAATATCCCTTTTTCTTAAAGAACAAGTTTCAAAGACATGACAATTTCAGATGATTGTGTCTCTTTAAATTAATAACATGCTCATGATGCTAAATATAATTTCAAAGGAAAGTATTAAAATATGTGTCTCACATATTCAGCCTCATGTAGATTAGTGAACCAAGTATCATAACAGGTTCAGGAAATTTAACAAACTTAGTGAAAAAAAGAAAAAAAATCCCAATCAAATGCTGAGAAAAATCTATTAATTCAATTGAATCTAAATCAGGTCAAGCTTAATTCCACAAGAATTAAACAAACTGTAGACACCTGTAAGTAGACTAATTTTTCACTTCAGATAAATATTTTCTCTTCTTAAGAGAAACGGACGTGATTTTTACTTTGATTTGCAGCTAAAAAAGCAATTAATGTTAAATTATATAGATATTTTAATAACCTTCAAATAGCCTGTAAATATTCTGAGGAGATTATATAATGCATTTACATAAAACAATATGAATGAGAACAACGTGATTGTTTTTACTTGCAGAGAAGGCATTTGACTCAGCAGAACAGAAATAGCCTCAGCTGGCTTAATTTTTGTGTATACATTTTATGCTGTGTTAAGCTATTGTATATAGATCCCCAGAGTATAGTACATAGCTACACACAGCTGTCATTTTATTTCCAGGTTCTTCAGAGAACTGAGGTTTTTTCTGTTTCAAATAGATAATTTGTAATTTAAGGACTTCAGTTTTAGAGCCTAATTAATGACACCCACTCTAAACTATTCAGGGACAGATTCTCCATTTCACAAACATTCCTGAGGCCATGCTTTAGGTGAGGCTGAACCTGGGAACAGTGACTTGAGAAACAGCATATAAAACTTCCTGGGTTGGTGTGTGTGTTGGTTTTTTGGGGTTGGTTTTTTGTTTGTTTGGGGTTTTTGCTGTTTGTTTTAGTTTGGTTTTTTGCTTGGTTTTGGTTGTTTGTTTTGGTTTTGGTTGGTTTTTTAAAATTTGTTTGCTCTTCTACATAATTTCCTCTTTGGACAGCTTCTTGCTTAAGTGTAAACAGAGAAATAACACACTGAAAGCCAGCTCAGAGCACCCTAGATGATGCTTGCTGATTTTAGGCCAGTGGCTGCTTCCTCAAAGCTCTAAACTGAGCAAGAGCGAGGAGTAGAAAACCAGCTAAATTCAGAAAATTCCTGGACACTGAGAAGCAAACAACTTTATGTGAAAAACCTTTAGGGTAAACAGTTCCAAAACAGTTCTGGTGGCTGCTCATAGGCCTGTTTCTCATACAAGATAAATACAGCAAACAAGAGGTAGCTTACACCTAATATATTGAATGGCACTGTACCACATTTATCAGGGCATAAGAATGTGAATGTGGACAATTACAAGGGAGTGAGAACTAGAATTTTATAACCACTTCATTTGAAGACAATTTCTGAGGGCTCATTATCCAGAAAAAGCTAGATGCATTTTGGCTTTACAGTCCATTTGTAACTGATACTTAGAAAAGCTTTCTATCAAAAACTTAGAACCAATTCTTCTCTCTGCCATAAATCTTCCATGCTGCAAATACAAATCCCTCAGTGACAACTTTGTGTCAGGAAGCCCTCAATGTGCTATGAAACCTGAGCCAGAAACTGTGACCAAATGGGTAACATCACAGAGACAGAGAATGAAGGATATGGAAAACACTGGTTGGTGACATACTACTACATCACTTCTGCCACCATTAGGTGGTCTAATCCCTGGTTGCATTTTGACTCAAGACAAACTCTTAAGCCTTCTGTTATTGTTATGCTCATACAATCCACTCCAGACACTAATTTTCCTTATGCTACCAAATCTGAAAATGTTTCCATCACTCATGCTACAATCTCACTTCTTAGTAGTAGTAAAAAACAGTACTGTACTGTACAGTAAAAAACTGTACTGTTTATAAACTTGTTGAAGAAATTCTTGTGTTCTCAAAAAAGATGTATTAAAGTTTGAGAAAGAAACCATTTGAAATCATGTTTTCTCCAATTTTCTAGGAACTACACAGATTTAATATCTTTCCTACCTGAAATTTTTTTGTCTCAAACCCTTAACAATTTACCTCACTAAATTCCCCTAAAGATTATAGAATTGTGTTGCCTAAAGAATGCAAGATTAGGCCCCATGCTTTATTGAGGTATTTGTACATCTGCACCTTTGCAGTATCTTCAGGAACTTACGGACACCAGAATAAATTATTCACTCAAATGCAGCTACATACAAATTTTTTTAATGCAACAAAACTTACGAAATTTGTAAAGCTGAATTAATTTCCTTGAGCAGCTCTTGGGTCTTATTAAAATCTGCCAGCATGCTTTGTTTCTCTCTGATGTGATCTGCTGTCAAGACATCCAGCTCTTTCTCATGTTTCTTGCTTAAATCTTGCTCATGCATCCTGTTTAATTTAGTTTTTGTTAAAAAAAGAGTTACTCTAAAATCAGACTTTTTTGTTCATCATGATTTTCTGCCATGCTTCTAACGGCTTTTACATACTATCAGACAACACAGAAGGAATTACTGGTTCATCAAAACCCACTACTTACTGTTCTCCAATCTTCTAGCTTATTTCATGGAAAAGGCATCTCCTTTAATGCTTTTTAAAATAAACAAACATAATGAATTTGAAAAAAAAAACCACCAAAAACCAACACTTGAGTGAACTGCTACTAAAATATGCCAAAATGTGTCACTGAAATGCCACTTAATTGCACAGCATAGTCACTAACTTTACTCATAAAGGGCATAGCTTTACTAAAGAAGACTAAATTATACACAACATCACTTGATTAAGAGGATAAATTTAAAACTGCAAACGGTAATTTTTTTTAAGTAAAAGAGTAAGTGAAACAATACAGGTTTGAATTTAGAGTGGAAAAATTCATACCTGATTTGTTGGTTGGATTCACTGTGTATTCTAAGAATTTCTTTCCCTTTAAACTCTAATTCCTTTGTCAATGCACTTATATTTTCATGAAGATGCAGAATCTCTTTGTCCAGTTCAGCTATATGATGGTCTCGGTGTCTAAGTTCATCTTGTAGATCTGATATTCGGCATAAAAATTCTTGTTCCTACGATATAAGTAGCAGCAGCAAAAAATATTTTAGATAGGCTTGTTTCTCAGAAGTGATGCCTACAATACTTGCTTTTGGAAGACAACTCAGTTGAGCAGAATTTTCCATCCAATAGACAGTTTTTTCAGCTTTTGATGCTGACACAAATTATAATCAAAGCAAAGGGCTTTTTTATTGTGTACAAGTGTAAAGAAAGAAGAAATCACTGTTATGTAACAAATGATTTCCAGTTGCAAGAGAAGTTAAAACCCATGATTATCACTGCCTGTTAAAATTGGTGTAGCTCATCACATTTTCCTTTTGCCCACACAAACAAGAAAAAATCCCAGGTATCACTAAGATCCAGGGCCTGGGTATTTCATTTTCTCTGCCTTGTCAGCATACAATCCAGAGAAACTTTTTTCCCTTACAGCCCCATTCAATGGGAGAAAATTGCTCAAGATATATGCCCTGCACAAACAAAAACTAATTCAGAAGTCTCCTATCTTACAAATATATACAAGGGTCATAAATATCTTGCAGCAGAATATGTGTTAAATAGTTTATGTTATATTTATATTGTGTCCAATAAATCAAGGAAAGTCTTTTTTTTTTTTGCATAAGAAATTCCAATAAGGTTAATATCTGGGAAACTCAGCTGGAGCCCATTCCAATGGCTTTGATAATGAGTCTCCTTGGTTTAGAAATGTCTGTAATGAAAACAACTTTTTCAGAGTTTTCTGTTTCCATTTATTCCACTTCTTACAGTTTCACAATAATTAATGACCGTATAGTTTGCACAGAGAAAATCAGCAGATATTCCAAAGTAGTTTTATGTATAATTTTGTGCCTTCATGCCTCCAGAAAATACAAATATAACCTAGTGCACAAATTTCATAGGGCATCTTTAAGAGCAGACCATTAAAAATAACTATGTATCTCCCTATATAAAGACTGTGTTAAAGTTATAAGAAAAAGCAGAGGAAAAATTTACATCCACACATTTAAATATTTCAAAAAGTAGCAAATATAATCATCCTGATCAGACCACTCTGCATCTTGTTCAACTCTGATCCTGTGAACTGCTGAGCATTCTATTCTAACACAGGAAACCTCAGTAATGCTTTGCCCTTAGTACAACCAAAGCTCATGTTTAGCAGATCATTATACTGAGGCAAGAAGTACAGACTATTTGGTTGGATCAAACACCAGTTCTTGTAATTTAAATTTTTTTTCTGACATTTCATTTAGGTGTCAGACTCTGGACTTAAATAACACATGACTGAAACTATATCCCCCTAAATCCTGCATGACAGCACCATGTTTTTGCCTTTGGCACTCACAGTTAAACCAGCAAGGAATAGCTAAAAAAGGGCTCATCTTCGACTGTCTCTGGTTTTGGGTAAAGGCTATGTCCAACAAACCCTGTTTCCTCTGTTAATATATTCCTAAACCTACTCCTCCTTGGTGCTGCAGTATCAGTAAATCAGTCTTGAAAAGCCTATTATACAGGCAAATAAAGAAGTAATTTTCCAGTCCTCTTACTTCCAGGAGCCTGGCTTTCAACAGAGCTTAAACTTTGAATTTTTAACTACTAGCAGAAAAACTGATTGTGTATAAAATGAAAAATGAAAGAGAAAAGGTGAATGAATCAGTTTGCTGCTGAAAGTAAAGGTAGTTCATACTGGCTTTGGGGGTCTGTTTTTGGTGGGGTTTTTTTGTGTACTTTTTTCTTCAGTTTGAAGCAATCATTTGATGATAAGCAATCACTTTTGCCATCTCGTAGGCTTTAAAGAGAAACAGCTTTTTCTTCCTGCTGGTAGCTGAGGATGAGTACATTTTGCAAGAATGGGCACTTGCCTCCCATGGCAAGCCAAGGTGCTCCCAGATGGCTGCATAGTTCTGAGAGGAAACTACCTTGATATGGGAGCCTTTTCTAAGCTTTGAACAAGGTTTGTAGAAGGCAGAAAAAGCTAAGTAAGGAAGGTTAGGAAACTGGTAGGAACACATTAGCTGCTGGTGCCAGATGATTTTGAAGGATTACATGTTTGTTGTTTGCTCACAACAGTTCTTGCCTCCAACAAAGGGAAAAATGAATATTGACCATGGCATTTTACAGCCAGTTGCCAGCCATGCCTCCTACCTGTCGCCTGCCGAGTTCTATGCTTCTTTCAAGCTCCATTTTGGCAGCTACCAGTTCTTGTTGATGGTTGTGCCTCAGCTGGTCAATTGCTGCTGCATGCTGGTGATTGAGCTCTGAGCGCAAGGAAGCTGGTTACCATAAACAAAGAGAAAAGTTTATTTTGGATGTGTTTACATTAATTAACAGTAACAGTCCAGCTCCATCTAGTATTGCTGCTGACCTAAAACACACTTTACATGAGCTAAGTAACTGTCCTGTATTCTATTCCTGTTGCTTTCTGAAAACATCAGTTCTCCATCAGGAACTTTGGTTGCTTACTCCTTCCAAAAGAGCCTTAAGGGTGAGATATTTCAAAAGTGAAGAGTCTAGGCTTACCTGGCAAAGCTTATAGTGATTTTAAGAGGAACACTTAGGTCAACACTGAATGACTCTGAGAGACACTTCAGTGTTATAACACACACAAACACACACATGTGCATGTATATTTGCCTGAATAGAAATAATGGTTTTGGACCCATTTTCAAATTTGAAAATTGTATACCTAACATAGCTTTTCCTTCATCCTCCAGCTCAAATCGTAGAGTCTGAAGTTCCTGTTCCATCTCCAATTTAAAGCCTTCCATGGCTTGTTTATGTGTTTCTTTCAGTGCATGAAGTTCTTCCGAGTGCTTCTGTTGTAAACGTTCTTCTAATTCCTATGAAATGGAAATTGACAGAAT
Organism: Ifrita kowaldi; assembly: GCA_013398055.1. Classification (NCBI taxonomy): domain Eukaryota; kingdom Metazoa; phylum Chordata; class Aves; order Passeriformes; family Cinclosomatidae; genus Ifrita; species Ifrita kowaldi. The sequence continues at coordinate 481,330 of VZRS01001528.1, read as the reverse complement.
TTGTTCTATACCAACTTTGAGAATTTATAAAACATTACACAATAAACAAATGGGAACAAAAAGCAGGCATTGACATACTCTAGAAAAGAAATGCACTAGTGTTACTCATATTTTCTTATCATCCTACTAATATTTTTTCTTTTCAGTGTTTGATGGTTACCAAGATTACCTGTGCACAAAACCCGTTTGGCTCACAGCTGGAAAAGAGAAAAAAATCAATCCATGGATATATCTACAATAGCAAGCAATGTAATAAGGTGCAGATTCATAGATGGGTTTAGTGTGCACACAATATACATTTGGGGACTTCTGCTCCCTAAGGGCACCCATGTTTACTCCCTATGGAATTGTATGAAGCATAATGTTCCTGGTACACATCTTCTGACTTCATTTAGAACAAAAGGAGTCCACTTTGTGTGCTCCAAGACCAGTCTATGATGTGAACCAAAGTACAGTAAGGGCACGCAGTGGGAAAACTGATTGCAAAGGCACACTCTGGAGCTGAACTTAAAAAAACCTTAAGAAACCTGCCCATTACGTACCATGCACTACCAAAATCCCAACTTTAAAGCTGGTTTCACCAAGGTTTTAAAAAAGTATCTTGTGTGGGGCATGAAAATTATCTTGCAAGTCACAGAACATAGCCCATACAATTTTTAACATAATGAAAATATAAAATACATTGCAAAGGAGTCTACTGAGAGAAAATAACATGCAAAATTAACTATAATGGAAAATTCCTACTCAAAATCAAAACAAAAATATAATATTAAGGGTAACAGTGTCAATCTACCGTAAAGAAATGCACGTGTTGATAATAATTTTACATGTATATACACACACCCCCCTATGTATGTGCATATAACTCAAGACACGAAACTATGCCAGTATTAGAAAATATTTTCAATATGTCTTCTTCAGATTGAACTGGATAACAGTATTACTGTAATACATCAGCTGAAAAGGAAATTTAGTAGTTATGCAGATACATTCTTTACTAATTACAACTGTGTATGTAAAGTGCTAATATGGCAATATTCTCTACAGAATTAGGAGTAACCATATGAACGTGCCTTTTGTTCTTGCTCTTTTGTTTCTTCCATGTTTTGAAAGGCAAGGATATGGGCTTCCTGAAGTGACTTATGCCTTTGCTGATGCTCTTCTTCTAATTCCTGGATCTCCTGAGTCAGTCTCTGTCGCTCCTGACTGAACTGGGCTTGTAGCTGTTGCAAAGAGCTCTGTGACTGGGAAAGCTGCATCTCCAGATTCTGCTTCAGTAAGGAGATCTAACCCACAACAGAACAGCAAATATTCATTAGTCATTAATACTAACATCAGCTGTAAAGAAGACATTCAGAAGAAGAAAACATTTGAAATTTTAGAGCCAGAGCATTAGCTAAAAGACAGACAAGCAATGTCATCCATCTACTGAATTTGTTGTTAATGTTACATATAATCAGAGACATAATAATTACATTTTAATGATTTTGTAAGGGTTATCATATTGGTCAGTTCATACTGCAGCACTACTTGTAACACAATTTTTAAGGGCCAAATTATCAAAAATTATCTAGGTTTTATATAAAAGATCAATAAAAATGACACTATCAAGGTCTGAAATTAACGCTTGATTGTTAAACTATTTTTCAGGGAACTTCATTCATTCTGCAAGGATATGTAGGATATATACATTCATATCCTTCATTCTGCAAGGATAATCTTGCACTTGGAATAGGGGAGGACAGCCTGTGACATCTGCATTGATTTTCATATCTTTTCGTATGTTATGGTCCTACCTTACTAGTGGTTTTCTCATTTAGAAAGAAATGGTACCACTCAACATCACAAATAAAAAGTAACACTTGATGAATTTCCCATCACACACTTTTTTGTTAGTTCAGTAAGACTACGAGAGTGATTTTTATGCTTGTTTCCAAGATCTAAACAATCTGAGTCACAAATAAATAATTTTCTTAGAAATACCTGATTTTACAAATGATGCTTTTCATCCAACAAGTATTATAGTATACTATATTCCTTTTTTTGTCACATTTTCTTTTTATAATACTACTACACTTTGCTCTTCACATCAGATAGAATCTTTTCAGACTGAAAGTACTAAACTTATATTCCCTTTAAAGCCAAACATGAGAGATACCCTCCAATTCTGGAAACAAGATTTAACCAAAAGAGAATTTTGCTACAGTGACTCAAAGGAAGGAAAATAAAACTGACAAGTGACAAAGAATTTGAATCAGTAAGGATACTTTTCAAGCCTCAGAATAGTACATAATATGGAATTATAAATGGAAGTCTGATAGTGTCATTTGATTCAGTATATCTTAAAATTAATTATGTCAAATTCATAACGACATTGCACATCGATTTATTGAGTTAGAGAACATTTAAACCCACCAATTAGCAAAAAATTAATAGCAGCATACCAAGTACAACTTGTAGCACAAACATTGTTGCTGAACATGTGGGTTAAGTTTTTTTTTTCAGAAAGACACAGCTTAAGCAGATTTGAAAGAAAAAAAGCTACAGAAACAAAAATTAGCAGTAAAACAAACAAAAGAAAACAAAAATCAAACTAATTTAAATGAAATAAGCATAGCTCGTTGTATTTCAGATTCACCAGGTTTTGTGTCTGGGAAGATACACTCTACCTTTAAGGTACACTGTATAAACACTATTGTACTTCAGATACCTTGGAAAGAGATTAGCTACAATTAAAGGAGTGTAGTGAAGGCCTACACTACATTCTGCAAAACTTTTTACTAAGTACATTAAATATAAATTTCACATACAAATTGTACAGTGTCAGACCAAAGTTTTGTCTGATCTCTGGTTCTGCCTCCAGAAAGGGTCAACCAGGATTACCCTAGAAAAAAAAAAAAGCCAAGACATAAACGTAGGGAGCTTGACTCGGTAATCTACCTGGAACTGGCAATCTTTCTTAAACCAGAAGAGGTATTTTGGAGCAGATTTATAGAAGAAATAATAACAACCATTATCTGAGCCCAGAAAAGCTTTTAGTATTCACAATATCCTGTGTCAGGTTCCATACAGGCATGCCAAATTGACATGATGATCTCCAATACTTGTAATGGAAAGGAGTCAAAAGAAGTTCCCTTTTCATGTGCTCTATTCTACTCATGTTTCTATAGCTCTCCATCATTTCCCTCCTTACACCCTTTGCCATACTGAACTGCTTTGGCGCAGTGAGTTGCTCCTTGTATGAACATTACTTCATATCTATGATCACATTTCTCCTACTTTTACCCCTTTTCTACTATTGCTTTTTTGAGATTAGGAGTCCAAAACAGCACATGGTATTTGAAATGAGAGTAAACTCTGTTTTTACATACTGATTTATATGGTTTTACATGTTACGTTCTCTGTTTCTCTCCCATATTCCTAAAGTTTTATTTGCTTTTGTGACTCCTACTGAGCTCTGAGGTGATGTTTTCCTGGAATATCAAGTCCCCAAACCTACTTGCTAGTTGTAACATGTCAAGGTGAGGCTCATCATTTTACAGAAAAAGTGACAATTTTTTTCCTTGTGTATCACTTTGCATTTATCTACACTGAATTTCATCTGCCATTTTATTGCCAAGTCCCTTGGCCTTTTACAGCTATTCTATGTTGAATAAGCTTTTATAAGCTGCAAAGTTTCCTACCTTACTCATTTATCAACAAGCTGTGAAAGAAAATATTTTGAGCATCAGTGTAACTCCACTGATAATGTACCTTCACTGTGGTAACACTTCATTTAATACCTACATATAATATATACTGTATTTTTTCTCTTCACCCCTAGAAACTCACCCAACTGAACTGGTGAGTTTGCACCATGCACCTGCCAGCATGGCCAGCTCTGAATTTTCATATATGCATCATCTTCTAGTACTGCAATGTGCTATTGTCTTCCCTCTCCAGGAAAAAAAATAAGCTATTTTACCTGAACTTCCCTTTGGCCTACTCACATCCCCATCTGCTCTAATTCAACCCATATTCACTGCTGGGCCCTCCTCTCTTTGCCACCTTTCTGTAACCTCATACAGAGGTCCTTCTCTTCATTTGTAAGCCCATTCTTACTTGTCCCTTTCACCATGTTTCTGTCCCTCAGGTTTCTCACCATTGTCCTGTCCTGTCCCGTCCACCCTGGCCACCAGGAGGTACAATTCCAGGGGAAGTCCTGCTCAGTCCTGCAGAACCTCAGGTAATTTAATGATCACACTCTAACAAGCTTTTCATGATAACAGTCAAATAGAGTCAGCCACGGTAACTTAGGCAAATTTTTATTAAGATGACATGAAAAAAATGTATTTTTGGCTTGAAGTTAAATCTGTCTCTCACTTAAGTTCCTGCTCCAAATTCTGACAATTATCAGTATATAATTTATAAACATGTTGAGCATGGGCCAAAGGCAAAACGATTTTGTTTTCATTTCTGTCTTGGAAATTCAGAAAACATTTTAACTGAGATGACCAAGACAAGTCTGACATCTGGCCAAGAAGCCGTCTTTGAAGAGATCAGGAATAAGCAAGAGCAGTTCATCCTTCCACCAGATTAAAGTGACGGCAAAACCACAGCCTGAAATGAGTCAGTGTCTGGAGATGTCTATTTGCATCAATAGACTATACAGAAAATAAAGGACAATGAGGATTAAATGATTCTAGCAAGCAAGTCAGATTAGTCTCCCCTTCTAATAATTTGTTTTGATGTTGAAAAGTACAAAAAAAGTTGGAAATATGAGTCTTTCAGAAGAGCATGTGATTTTAAATATTATTTTGATTATTCAGCACATATATTGATATCCTTAAGAGCATGTTTTTGAGAACATTAGTGCCTCTTTTTGTATGTCTTTGGACCACCCTTTCTGTATACCTCTGTACTGAGGATTTAAAAGAAAACAGCTCTGAACACTATTCTCTGAACTTCCAATACTTTTATCCCAGGTTTTCAGCATATTAAAAACATCAATGAGAATTAGAAAAAAAAAATAGAAAGAGTAGCTTGGTTACAACTATGACTCACACTGCAAAACTGCAAATTATAATAGAGCATCGATCCCATGCTTTGTAGAAAGCTCTGCAATACACGTCTGCACTGCCCACAAGCTTGCTTGCATTAACAATGACATAAAAACGCTGCTCATGTTATGACCACGTACACAGTGTTTGATGCCAGTGATACGCACACAGTCACACAGATGAGGGGATGCACTACACAAGCTTTTGATAGCAGCACATGTTCTCGTCTCAAATATTACCATGTCTCCCATTTCATGGGCTAAAGCTGAAAAGCAGCACTGCAGGATATGCAGGTTGATTAGTGCAAGCATGCCCTGTTCACAAGCTGTAAGTGCAAATCACTTACATTGCTGATAGATTTATGCAAAGCTTCACCGAGACAGTGCCGCTATGAAGGAAAGATCACAGGAATAAAGGGAAACATTCAGAAATCAACTAAGTAAAAGAAAAAGGGATAAGGAAGGAAGGGTAAACACAGAACATTAATTATAATTTGATCAGAGAAAAATAAGTTGAAAGCCATCTGGAAAAAGTATGAATATGTTGTTTGACTTAGTCTATAAGCTACTGAACACAGAACAGAATGATATGGTTTACCATGTTATGTTTCTGACATACAGTACAGCATTATCTCTTTAACATAATGTTACTATATAGACATATATCACACAGCTGAAGACTTTTGAAGTTATCCACTTGTTTTCTCTTCTCCTTTATGGCAAAATAATTTTGGGAAGAAATCATTAAATACATCAACAGGCACTATATAAGGGCACAATCAACAATAAGCTGTGTCTCTTAAACATCACAAGCATGCTAAACACACCATATTAAAGATCAAATTTCACAGCTAAAGGGCAGAAAATTAGTTTAGTCTTTAATGAAGACATTTCTATTAAAATAACTCATCTTTCTTAAAATTCAGAACCAATGGATACATAAAAGACTATTCCTGAAAGTCTCCAGCAATAAAATGACTTAATATACCACTTATACTAGTGGTGATTACTAATGAAAAGTAAAAAATCCCAACATATTGCCAAGTAAATGCTCTATGAAATATTACTGAGCATACAAATAACATACATAGTTCATATGTATATAAAAATGCCTGTGTGTTTATATATATGAACCATGTAGATAAACACACACACATGCACAGAGTCATCAGAAATTAAGTGAGAGCAATTTCAAATCCAGCATGACCACTTTCCCCTTTTGTCACAGGTCAGTCAAGAAGATGGCTTTCTCCAGGAGACAGCAAGTATTTGACATCAGCCTGAAAGCCTACAGATGGGAACTATTGGATAACACTTTGCCAAAATACAAAAAGAAATCGTTATTCAGTCTCAAGAATCTACAAAAAGGCACAACATAAAAATAAATTATTGTGAAATATCCAAAATGAGCTTATTAAAATTGTAAGACAGTTATAAGCATTAATTTTCTATGCAAGAGTGGAACACTAGGAGGCATCACACTCCAGCAGACAAGGCAAGAGATCAGCATCTCACAGCTCCGACTCCAGCACCGGACTTTGACACTGCCAGTCTGAACAAATCCACCCAATTTTTCTGTGCTTCCTTTCCCATCTGTTTGATTTGTTTAGGGACAAAGCAGTTATGAGCAAGAATGATCTCCTGCCAAATAAATGTTCACTTTCTAGAACATTTGGGACTTTATATTGCTGGATGTACCTATGCAGCACTGTGGTACAACTAAGAAATACTTAGATTTTACACCTGAAGCAGAAAAGTTCACATTGTACTACACTGAAGAGAAGTTCCAAGTAAAAATAGAATTATATAGGCTAGTCAATTGGTATGGGGGCTGATTCCAGTAAAATGTGTAGCAATTTAATCAAATGCAGCTCCATATTCAAAAGTATGCAGAACACATACAGAATGCAGAACTCCAAAATAACACTGGTTTAAGCGTTATTACAAAATTTCATAAAAATTCCAGACATCCTTATGAGTACTTCCACAGCAAGGTCCATCCATGTTCTGAGAACAAAAAATGTTAAGAAGCAAAAAGAATGCAGGCATAATTATTACTGTCTGTATGTCTATGATGGGGAGAAGTGATGATTAAAAAACAAGTTAAATTAAAACCCAGGGAAGAAGGTGGGTTTAACTACCACTCTGTTTCTACGGGCTGGAATTCAAGATTTGGTTTGTGATGTTACTGTGGTGTAAGAAACCCTTGCTCAACTCTCTTTGAAATCAGGCTTTGTAGATATGGGGGGTGTGCAAGTGAATTAATTTACTTCTTGAAAGTACAGAAACTTCTGAAAACACATTTCTACTTGGTATATATGTATTAGCTAACCTGATTTCAGTTGATTTTGCTGTCTCATTTTTCAGTAGAAGCACTATCTTCTCCACCCTCAGCATATGCAAAGCTAAGCCTCAGATGCAACCAAGAGAGCTTCATCATGACCCAGAGGAACAGCACAGGTGCAAGAGAGAATAAAATCTGCATCTTTATATGCAGCATCTTTAGAACCCACTGATCATTGCAGGCTACTCAGCAGGACAGAAAGACTTTGCAAGCAGTACATGGGACAAGATTGGAATTCCCAGTTCTCCTTCAATATCTCTCCTAGAAGAGCTGAATTTTCAGTTTAGTTGGGCAAATGTGTGTTGCCGTAAAGAATGGATTTAGTGATTTGAAACTATTCAAGCTTTGTGTTTGCTTATTTGTGTTCCCATCACAGCTGTCACAGGGGCCATTCTCGGTGATGAAATGGTGTCATTTTCCTCAAGAAGGACATTTACTGCACCAGTGTCATTTTCACATTTTCATTCAGTTACCTGGTTTCCTGCAGGACATTAACTTCTTGAATGCATGGAAGTTCTCTTGTCAGAGAGGCTTGACACTGAATTTCAGCATCAGTCTTCACATCACCCAAAGACCAGTTATGTAACACTTTTCCGTCACTGACATTTCAATGTCAAATTGTGTCAAAATCTAACTTTGCTATACGGTTTACTGAATTTTCAAAACACTGCTGGCAAATGGGAATTCTCGTGTAAAACCTGAGACCCTAACTGGGAAAGCTCCTACTTCACCTGTTTTATCAAAGCAGATCGAGATTGCTACACAGTCTTTGCTTCATTTTAAGAATGACCTCCCAGAGATGCTGCTTATCTTTCTCAAGAACAAACCCTATGCACACCTACCAGACATCAGTAAAGGAAACGAGTTTCTGAGGTGCCCAGCACAGAAGCCAGAGGGACCTTTGGCATAAGTCCATTTTATCCAGCTAATAATGGCAACAACAACCCTAAAACTCTCCCTCGAGATACGTCTTTGAAGAGAAGGACTGATTTGTCAGCAGATGCACAGTCTCTGCCTGTGCAGTGCTTACGTGGCAGATGACTCCGCAGAGATTTGGAAAGCAGCTGTTTGCTACTACAACATTTTGTACTTGGCTTGAGGCTTGTGACATGCTAGGAACTGGAGAGCTGTATCAAAGTTTGCCCTCCCTGACTGGTAAGAAAAAGCAGCATTTAGAACCCTTTCCCTATCTCAAAACTGAACAGTTTTCTGATGAGGAAAATCAAGTGTATATATAAGGCATTCTGAAATCTTTAACAATCTCTGGGATCTAACTGGTCCTGATTTCCTCCTGATTTTGGAGCAATGCTGAAGGAAGGTGCTATCTCCAGAATATCAGAGGGTGGGAAACTTATCCTGTTGCTTTAAAAAGATGGAGTTTTTCTCTTCTCCAGTTCAAGGAATCTGTCAAACTTCTAGGCAACATCATAGAATGGCATGGGTTGGCCTAGGTATTTTGCATATTTGTACCTGTTTGGATTTTGGAATACACGCTTTTAATCTAACAAACTGCAGGTTCAATGGTTAGGGGATAAATAAGCACATTTGAATGTCCTGATAATTTTTAAAGGTTTTGGAATGGGACTAGAGCTTCATTCATTTATTTGTCATAATGCTGTCAGGATTTTAAAGATTATATACACACCTTGACTAATTTTTCCTGAAGCACAGAAGTATCACTGCCCTTAATCTAGAATTTTAAGCACCTGTTGAATCTCAAACAAATTTTGCCCCACCTGATAAGCTCTCTCTCGCTCCTTCCAGGCTCCGCTGCTTTCATTGGTTTTGAACCAAAAGCAAAAGCTACTTGAGCAAGTACAGAGCAAAGAGGCTAAGTGAAGTGTTTTAAACCTAGATGCTTGCCAGAGTCTTTATCTTACATTTCAGGGAAAAACATATATAAATATAGGATTAAAATTTCGTTTTGGGGATAGCATTACTGTTGGATTTGGCTTAGATTTCTATTTACCGGTTTTGGAAGTTTGAACTTCCAAATCTCAAATTAAACTTTTTACTCATGCACAGTACTAAGAATTTCATGTTCTTTTCATCCATTGACAAATAGAATTAAAAGCCTTTCCATCGCCTCCAGGTTTACTGCCAAACAAAAACTTGTGACATTAAATTTCAATTAGAAGTTTAGGATCAGGTAGACAGGTTTCTTTGCATATGAACATACCAACTTCAAACATTAGCGTAGATATATATATTTTTAACTCAATTAAACACAACACCATGGGGGGAAAAAATTAAGAAGGAACCAAAACAGAGATGAAAAAGTCTAGTAAAATATTTATTATAAAACAGAGAACAAACTCACACTTGTTAGTATTCCTTCTGCGTCCTACTGAAAATACTTTGAAAACACTGATTTATTCTGTTGCTTTTATTTGCTGACTAGCTCTTAATTGTAAATGGTCTTTAATGAATTTCCTCCATTATGTTCAGAATCTTTTAAACAAAGAGTAAAATAATGATGAAGGCGTGGTCTGGGCTGAACAAGCTCACCAAAACCAAAGGCTCGAAATGAACAGCTGAATGTTAGGCATTTGTTTTCATGTCCAGGCTTCAGCCAACACTACAATGACCAATGTGGACAGACAAATGCACCAACTCATCATCAGGATCACATCTCTGCAAAGAATAGGGAGCCCAGAACAAGAGGGATTCCTTACTGAGAAGTAGACAGTCATGAAACCAGGGGAAGCACCCTCACCATTTGGTCCTCTGAGGGCTGCAGTGAGTCTGGTCTATGAGATTATCCACATGCTCATGTGGAGCAGTTCCTGACTTGTTTAAAGCATAGGATTCCCACTTGGAATACAGGAGCACCAACTCTTCTAGACCAGTGGTGAGTGGCAGGATGCACACAGACAATGAATCTAGGCAGAAACTCCCAAATCTCCCCCAATTCTCTGTGAGGCCTGCATGAGTTACAGCACAGCCCCATTAAGACCACAGTTTTGAGAGCTGTCTTAACCTGTCAAAGCTTTCAAGAGTCAAAGAAAGCATGCTCCTTTGGAAAAACAGGTATCTACAGATTGAAGAAGAGGCATAAAACATGACCCTGAACTGCATTCCAGGGTGCTCCCTGCTCTTTTCTCTCTCCTTGGTATGATTTTTCTTTTTATTCTTTTGGATTTCCACATTTTAGATTTTTAAGTGCTTTTTAAATCTTGCCCAACATCCCTTACCATCCACTAGATGTCGTGGTAGCCTTACTAGTATTATTGAATACAAGAATTGCCAAAGCAAATTAAGAGGGAGTCATTTGAAATTTACCTCCACTCTGCTTCTGACAGACAAGCCTTTAGACAGGGTGTTCAGGACCATATCAACTGACAGGGAGCTGAGTAAAATGATTCTGTGCTGAAAGTTTATCTGCCTTCTTTCCGGAAACTGATACACGGTATGTGCAGGTTATTTCTTGTAGAAATTTCCAGCATCCATTTGACAGCAAATCTTCTAATGCAAGGATTACCCAGGCTGTGGAACAGGCCAGTAATCCTTGTGCTGGGGAAAGAAAGTAGCATTTCCTGATTTTGCTAGTGTGGATGCACATCAGCTCTGCAATAAGCACCTCTACACAGGCAACTAAAGATGGAGCAGTAACTGCCTCTGAATGAAGCCTGATCAAAAGCCATTTACAGATGTGCACAGGAGCTCAGGGACTTTTCTCAGCACTCCATCAACAGCAGTATACTCAGGATTTTTAGACCAGTATGTCAAGACTGAGTTTGTCATTTCCTGAAAACTACAATTTGAATAATAACTACATCAGAAGGAAATATTTACATTTTTATATAAGTCAAAGTTCTCCTATTTACTTTGACAGTTCAAAAAGGAGCACACCATCACAGAAACAAACTCTGAAGAGGAAACTTCAACATATTTTTCGAAAAAGGAGTCTTTGCAGTAGGAAAAACAAACAACAGCTACCAAAATGTATGTAGTTTACTTTTGTCCATTCTCGCTGTACTACTTCTGATATTTCCCTCAATAGAAGACATATCTTTGGCGTGAAAAGTTGACAAAGTTAGAAAGAAGAATGTCACACTAATGCTTGGCCATGTATGAAGCTACTTAAGAATGGAAAAGCTAAATATGGGAAAAAATGATAAAAACACTTACTTTACTGAAACATGTTACTGAAAAGTAAGGAAGATGGGAGCATCAATATTTGCTCAAATATAGAAAAGCCCATCCACAATGAGAACCCTTGATTCAGTTTACTGAAAGCAATGTATCACAAGAAGAAACAGATAAGAAGAATACAAATTTGTGAAACAGATAAGAAGGACACAAATCTTGATCCATATGTTTCAGTGCCCAGAACTGAAGGTTGCACAAGGCAGCCAGGCAAAAGAGAGAACATGCTCATGCTTTCAAAAAAACAAGAAAATTCCAGCTATTTTGGCCCTGGCTGAAGCTTTCTCAGCAGTAAAATGTTTTTAAGAAAAGCGTTAAAACCCCATTATAGAGCTAAGAGGAATGGAAAGGAGCTAGCATATCTGAATTCACTGCATATTTCATTATGAAACTCTCGAATGGATTGACGTAGAAGTACTTGGTGCAATTTACAGGGAAAAAAAGGAAAAGCACTTTCTTTTTTGTCTTCTAGAATAATTTCTCGTACCAGAGATAAAAAGTATACATTTGGTCTCTAGACACTGATCTAGTTAAACTACCAACCACATTTAAGTGTAGATGGTGCTTTGCAACCGGTAAGAATGTGTTTAAGCACTTAATCAGCTGAGCAGCATTTTATCTCAAGAAAACTATTTTATTCATAACAAAGCTATACTGTTAGAATAACAATAATCTGACATGCATTCTGTGAGGGACCACTTAGCATTACTGGTATGAAAGCAAAACTTTCACCAAGCTTTATGCAAGAGCTAGATTCCACCTATCAAACATGCAACAAATAGAAGCGGCAGGAATTTGTAGATCAGAATAACGTAATTTAAAAAACTCACATCAGCTTAGTACACTTCATGGGCATAATTCTTCTGATTGAAACTGTTTGGTTTGAGGTTTTTTTAAAATTAACATTTATATCTGTGTCTCTTTGTTCAGTTTTCCAGGACCAGTCTGCAGCATTCCCAGGTGGGCATACTCTATGTTGTATTTTTCTACAGTATAGGTAACTATATTTAAACCTGTTTTTTCAGCCCTTCAGCCCTGTATGATTACATTACCATTCCTATACTTCAAGTTAGGCGACACATTTCTTTGTAGCTTGTTTTTAAATCAAATCAGAGATGTATCAATGCATATTAGAAAATGGCACCTGTATTGATGAGCATTTAATTTCTGAATTCAACCTTTATGAACAGAAATTATACGATTAAGCGACGAACCTGTAGACACTTTCTCAGCATAAAGAACACACATCAGCCACATTTGCTGTCAAATCAGGATTTACAAATTATTTAGCAGAGACCCTGAGTATTGTTTTGATAAATTATAATACTACTGGTATAGAGCGGACTACTATTTCAGGTGTAAAAATCTGAACTGCAGAAAGAGAAGCCGGATTCCCTCTCCTAATTTTATACAGGCTTCATGCCTTTCAAATGGGTTTGAAATACATCTTCCCACAAATTAAAACCAGGGTGTAACAAATCCACAATTTCACAGTCCTACTGCAGTATCTCGGGCAGTTCTAGTTCAGGGTAGAATTTCTAAGGCATTCCAGGACCTGCTCATTTCAGTACCTTATCAGTTCTGGAGGAGGAGACAGAGGAGTATCCTTATGGTGTTTGTGGGTGACACCAAGCTGGGAAGAATAGAAGGTGGAGGACAACACAGTGGAATGGACACCATACATTTAAAGACAGGGCTGCCATCCAGAGAGGCCTATCTAGGTTATAGGTACGGGCTGGCAGGAACTGCACAAAATTCAGCAAAGACAAATGCAAAGTCCTTAACACAGGAAGGACCAAACCTGTGCACTGGTCCGTACTGGGTCACAGATCTGCTCTGCACAACCTCGTTGATGGCAGGCTAAACATGAACCAGCAGCATGGTGTGACAGCACTGAGTGCCAGCAGCACACTGGGCTGTAGCAGCAACCAGTAGTTTGAGGGAAGGGATCACTGCCTTCGACTTGATGCTTACCACACATCACCTGGAGGGCATACTCTGTCTCCTCCTTCAGCTCATTCAGCTTTGGTACAAGATACATGCTGATAAACTTGATCATATTCAGTGGAGAGCTACCACCAAGAAGGCTGGGACTGGAACAGATATCCTTCTGAGGTAACTCTGTTTGCTCAGGCTAAAGAAGAAACGGTTTTGTGGGACTCAATACCTTTCCAGTACCTATGAGGTGGTTACAGAGGAAGTGGACCTAGCCTTGTTACAATGGCATACAGCAGAACAATGAGAGGCAACAATCAAACTGAAACAGAGAAGGTTCTGTCTAAATATAACGAAGAAACTCCCTATGAGGATAATTAAGCAATAAATTAGATTATTCAGAGACGCTGTGGAATCTTCACCCTTACAGGTTATTCAAGAGCTGACTGGACAGAGCCTTAAGCAACCTGGTTCTAATTCAGTGCTGACTGATTTGAGCAGCCTCTTGAGGCCTCTTCCAGCCTAAGCAAGTCTGTGATTCTGTGATTCAGGTCACTACAATTCCCAGACACTACCTTTTTTGTACTGCAGTCAGGAGGAACGTACTACAAATCCACTTCTCCAAGAGTTAAGTCACCCATCTTTTACACTATGGTCTGGAATTCTCTCTCCTCCAAGTGTAATGGATAAAACATAGATTCCTACAGAGGGAAAGCTTAACTCCCTACTGCCAAGAGTAACTTTTCAATCTTTATTAAATAGCTATTCATTTCAAAGAGTGGTATGGAAAAGCCACAGCTGGATTGAAAAAAAAATAGTCCTCACATGCTATAATCTCTTTGCATACAGTTCTGATACAGTAAAAGGAATGAAGAAAAAACAAAACCACAACCATTTTGCATACGGAGATCTTTTCCTATGTCTGAAAATTCTCTAGTAAATTCTCCTTATTACAGTTAGCTTTCTGATGCCAAAATGTCTTGCATAGGCAGAAAAAAAAGTTCACTTGCAACATACTAATTTTCCATTATGAAACTGTAGGTTAGATTTAACATGGTATTTTTGAAAGGTAGAGATAAAAGTATGTCAAAACTATGGAAAGTTTAATATGTCCCTTTCTAGACAAAATGCTACTTATAGGTAGAAGCAAAGGAAGTAAATGAAGCTTGGGTAATGTGAAACTTAAAATCAAATGAGTCCAATTCTTATTATGTTCATGTTGTAAAAAGTAACAGACCAAGAACTTTGAAAACCTCCAGCTTTTATGAGCCTAAACCACAAGACTTCACAAGCTTAAACTTCCCTCTCAGCAAAATATATTGTGACGTGACCCTGTAAGAGGCTGTATAATCAAATGCGTGTTCAGTTATTAGACTTCCCAAATTAGACAGCAAATTAAAAGCCATCCCACAATAACACCCTGGAATCACAGTCATTTAATGAGTTCCAAAATCTGTTACTCTTACTTTAAAATGTATTTGTTCATTATCAGCTATTTCTTCAAACTGGAGTCAATAAAACCAGTTCTACAGCATTTATGGTTTGGAAAAAGTACAAAGCAAGTATTTTCTTTGAATTATCTAACATAACTGAGATTATAAATTTGAGTTACCATTAAAAAACCTCAGTATTTACACAAAATTATCCCAAAATAATGTTCAAAATCACTTAAGACATAGCTGTAATAAATGTGTCATAGAAACTGAGGGATTTTTTGACTTCTCAGCGACTTGTACAGTGTTGTTCTTGTACACATAGGGGAACATTATTTTTGTAAATATAGGGGATACCTCTAAGTCCAAACAATTAGCATCGGTGGATATTTAACAGCACAACAGCTGAGCAGACAAAATCAAAACAATCTTGTAGTGAAGAAGTGAGACTGTCAACATCCTATCCCTCCTCCCCTCAAAACTGTAAGAAGTTTTATTCACATTTAATGTAAAGAACAATGTTCATATAATTAACGTTATCTCCACATAGTATTTAAAATATTTGATAGTGATTAGGTTAAAAAGTCCTATGCTAACAAATTTCATTTCAAAGCCAGATATCACAATTGATTCAATTTACTTAGCTGGTAATAAGCCACCAACAATTAAACTGTAATGGCTTTCTAGTTTTCAAAGACACCATAGTTACCTGGTCTAAAAGATCTTCAACCTTTTTTTGCCATCCATCCCTTGCTGCATTTTTTTCACGTTCTTTCAGCTGCAACAGCTGAGTCATGGCTGCCTTCTTGTCCTCTTCATGCTGCAGCCTCAGCTCTTCACGGAGCTTATTACATTCCTGTCTGAAAACAAAGGTCAAATAACTAAAATGCAGTGGGACCTCGTGCAAGAAGCGAGAAAGAATTAAGACCTCAGTAATAATTGGAAAATCTTACATGACAGAAATCTTTGCTTTATATTTCATTTGATAGCACATTTGCATATAATACATAGTTCATTTCTTATTAAAGAATAAAAGAAAAAAAAAAATACTTGCCGAAGATTTTCTGTCCATTTTATTTCCAAGTCCCGTGCCATTCTGTCAACTTTGAACTTTTCCTCCTCTCTCATGGCAGCAATCATTGCCTCGTGCTGTTGTCTCTCCTGATCCAGTTCTCCCTGCAAATACAAACTTTACAATAGAGACTGATCAGCAGCAAAAGTGTATTTCAAACATTAAATGAGTGTATTTAGAATAAAAATATCAACTACAATTGGCTCATAAATCTGAACTACAACTTCTTCAGTGTGAAATTCATAGTTATGCACAATTAATGCCTATACATCTCCTGATATTTCTTACTTGCAAAACAGAAGTCTGTATTCCTACAAAAAGCAATTTTCCAATAAGTTATTCTGCAGTCTTTTCAAATACCATTATGTTGAATCATGGAATAATTTATGTTGCAAAGAACCTCAAAAGGTCAACAAGTCCCATTCACTGAAGGACTCACTTCAGAATTAGAGCAGGTGGCTTAGGTCCTCGTCAAGAATGCTTTATTTTATTTCATTTTTATTTTTTTTAATATTTTATATTTTTTATTTTCATTTTTTCATTTTTTATTATTTATTTTTATTTTTTTTTTTATTTTATTATTTTATTTTTAAAATTTTTTTAAGCATCAAATATCGAGTATTTGAATTTCAAAGCCTATCTGTACGTGATACAAAGTTCATGTACACCTTCTTTCTGTTTCTTGATGGGACAAGCCTGCTAGAAATCAGGTTTCACAGTCTGAACACAGAGAACACCACCCTTAAAATTCCCATCAATTTCTGCTGAAATTTTACCATACTAGAATGGTATTAGGTACTACCTAGAAATCCTACTTACATGAATGTTGTTCAGCAGGGCTTGCTTCGTTCATGAGAAGCAAACACAACCCTCTAAATTGAATTAATACTTTTTGAAATGAGACCATTTCTGCTGCATTTTCATGTATTTTAAAAACTGTTAAGATAAATGTTATTGCTAGCAACCTACTATATATAAATGTTTAAAAGTTTTAATAGGTGAAGAGAGCAATACTAGTTCATAAGAACATTTAGAGACATTATAAAAAATACAGAGGAAGTTATAATCTGTAATATTGTGCACCTGTAATGACTGTTGCTGAAAGAAATTAAAAAATATACCAATATCCTGTTTCAGGCTGGTTTTGTTAAAAAAATATGAAAACAGGTTCAGTGAAAAAAAATTTTTTACGGTATTTGCTGCTCTACTTCAAACATTTCTTGTGATCTTGCAAATGTACATTATTTACTGCGGAAACAAAAAGGAAATGTTTACCCAGTGCTGCAGTCAATGAGCTATTGACAAACTAACTGACAGTTCTATTTCCATCTAAGCCAATTAAAATGACAATACATTTGTGCCTAGGCAAATTAATTGCTTAATGGTATAGAGTGGTCACATTTTCTAAGTGACAGTCTCCAATCTTTCAAGATATCATAGCACGTATCTAAAAATTATTCTCAAATCTTTACTGAAATTCTAAATTTGAGCCTGAAATGAAAGACTGTGTCCATTATCCAAGGAAAACATGGCATAGATGTATTCAAAAAACTCATCAAAAAGGTTTCTGTGAATTCCAGAGTTAGTAAGCTCTGGACCTTGTTTTGCATCATGATACGAACTGTCTGGAATTGCAAGTGTTAACTCATATCCTTTCATGAAATTCTATTAAAGCTCTGAACATATTTTGTATGTAGTTTTGGCAGCTACAATTTACATTAACCACACAAAGATATGCTTGCAGCACTATGCTAAATACTAAAAATATTCTGAAAACAAAGAACACCCACCCCAAAACAACCAACCAATAAAAGAAAAATTTAAAAAAACAAATCCCAAACCAACCTATCCTATTTTCCATTTTTTTTAATTCTCTGCTTGAAATAGAAATATCTTCTTTGATGAAGCCGTATGAAGCTCCTTCTATCAGGTGTACACTTCTAGCCATTTTAAAAACAAGACCAAAATTGCTGTGACTGTGCTTTACACAATTTGTTCTCCAACAGCATGGTTACCTCAACACTATACAGTGAATCTGTGGTCTCTCGCAGTCTTGCTCTAGTTAATTCTAGTTCTTTCTGGAGTATTTCCTGAGCTTCTTGAAGACTGGAGATGTGTCCTTCCGCAGTCCCAAGGCCTTGCTCACTTTTTCGTACGAGGTCTTGCAGACGACACACCTGTGACATGACAAAAAAAGCTGTAACTTCCATTATTATTGCTAATAAAATCCTGGTGTTTTCCAGTGTTTCCTAATTCTGACCTAAACAAATTTTTAGTTGCACTGCCTGTTCTCCTATACTTAATGCTTCTGTATTTAAAAACAAATTCCTGTAGCGTTATAAAAGCAAAGACTCAATTAAAGGATTTTTACAAGTAAAACAAATACATTCAATGTGTTTGATGCACTTTGCAAAGAAAGGGGCTACATAATCTAATATATAACTTAACTTGTGCTAGGGTTTAAGTTTCTCTGTTTGCAGATTGCTACCTGTCCAGCCTGTTTAAAACTCAATCTAACACCTGTAGAGTACAATGTAATAATTTCCTTAACTGCTATGTAACAATATTCTTTTTCTGCCTGTTCGTGCTTCAGCTTCTCATCTGTAAAATGATGATACTATACTTCTTTGCTTCAAATAAAGATATGAGAGACTGAACATAGTTCACCAACTACAGGAAAGAAAAAGCTTTTTAAGTAGGTAGGTTGGAAAAACAGAAAAATGGGAGGCAGGAAGGAACAAAGAATTGCAGCTAATTGGAAATGCGCTGTTTGCAGAAGCAATAGTCTATGCTATTGCCTTTGTATGTTGAGATAAATTCACGCACAGAGGGACAAGTGTCCCAAGAAAAGACTAGCCTTTGCTTTACAAGCATGGACAGGTAAGAATTATAACCACTCCTCCTTTTGAAGAAGGAATAATTAGGATAATTTGTTAGAATAATTAGATACAAATGCTGCTTATAATACACACAGAGAACCTACAAAGTGTTTAAAAAGAGGAACTCCTCCTTTCCTCTCAGAAAGGAATCCAAAATTTCTTTGGCATGAGAGATTTCAGTGAAAAACTCATGTAAAATTGAGCACTTGTCTCTGTGCTCCTTCGAGTTATATTCAAACAACTGGTAATTCCCTACAAAGCACTGCTACCTGAAGGAGAACCCCTACAAGAAAAACTGCTCCCAAACTGTATTGGTATCCTGGCAGTGCACTGCTGTCTATGTATCTGTTAGTAGCAAACCACTTGCATCAGTATGAAGAGCAGTCCTGTAGATCTAAAGGATATGGGAGCAGGCAGGAATGCCACTCACAGGGCTTAAGATACATTCTGCTTTTGACAAAGCAATGATGGAGGCTGTTTATAATGACCTTTAGTAACATCATCAGAAATCCTTTGCAGGGAGACAGCAAGTGCTTAGATGACTGTGCCAAGTGACACAAACATATCATCATTCTAAAAGGCCTTGGCTGGTCTACAGTGAGAGGAAACAAATCTAGAGAGTGAACAGCCAGCCTCATCCTGAGACACATGTGAGAAAGCCACTATCTTAACCCGAACTCTCAAAAAAATCTCTGGCAAATATTTAAGATTACACTGCTCTTAAATAGCTTAGTACTAGAAGCAAGCCTAATGAGGCTTCAATCTTCTCTCATCCTTTAGCTAAGATAATTGCCACCAGAAAGTCTGTCAAAAAGAAAAGAGGATGGCATGGGTTCAAAAGCAGCTTTCTCAGCAGGGAAGATAGAACTAAGCTAGCATTCAGAGAAAGTAATAAATACAAGCCTACTGTTAATGACTTCTGTAACTTACAGCAAACCAAAAAAAGGAAGCAACAGTAGCAATGTAAGAGCTAAGCTAATGATGTGTCAGACAAATCACAGGGAAGTTTTTCTAGGCCAGTGAAGGCATTGAGAAACTGTTGTTAGTTGTCAATAGAGATCTAAGGGTAAACTGTGGTTGCAAGTGAAACACTTCTTTCATGTGCTCAAGATAAACATAGTAATGAAACAAAACATATCTCCTCTGTAATACATGGAGTGGATTTACAGACCAACCCAAATTTATTGCCTGTATGCTTTCTCTCATTCTTTCACTATGCAAAATACACTGTATTACATTTTATCCTGGCATAGTATATAAACTCAAATATTGGACAGCAGCTGGACCTAGTTCTCTATTTTAGTCTCCTATGCCTCTGTTTGGTCAATTCAGTGTTCTGATGAATTTTCCAAGCCTGAATTTGATAGCAGGTAGATAATAAGAACTCATTCTTAAAACACTTGAAGTTATTTCCTTCAAGGAAGGAGAAAGTTTATTGCTTATGAACACAAGAGAAATTGATAAAGAATAACTAAATTTAAGCCTACAGTGTTAGGTGATGATAGAATGACAATAGTGCTTTACTCAGATCTAATCCAGCAACAATGAAAGTTAACATACAACAGACAAGTTAAAGATAAAAAGTAACTAAACTTCCTGTAATTTTGAACTGAAAAATAAAGCTGTGTATGATTTTGTTTATGTGCATAACAAATACATCATATTTTCATCAATTTGAATGCAGGTAAGCATACTGTTAAAGGAGCAAGAGCAGTTCCAGCTTAAACTTGCACCTTCTCTAAGCTCTGAAGCAAAGACACCGGCAGCCCTCAGGAGGAAGAACAGTCTCCTGTTTAAACAGGTACTCACAACTGACTGACTCATCAGCAGAGCTGCTGAACTCTAAAGGTGGGGGAGGTCCAACTACTCTGGTAGTGTATAATCTCTGGCATATCCATCTATCTGGTAGGTCCTACTCTGAAAGTATATGTTAATATATATTTTCAGAATATATACCTTAATATATAATAATACATTATAATGTATTTTAATATAGTAATGTATTAATACGTTATTGATAGAGTAATATATTAATATATTAACAAATAAAATCTATAATAAGTTAATCTATACTTCTGGAAGGGCAGTCTTCCCCATTCAGTATACTGAAAACAGGCAGGTTTTTTTCTTAAGCTAGTTTGGTATTTGTGCAATTTGCAAGTCACCAGAATGAGACACCTGCTTTCTCGATGTTGTACAGCATAGAAAACAGTAATGAAAAATGTTGCTGCAAAATAATACTTAAATTCATGTTTAAGTCTCTCTTAAAGCACACACTGAAATCATACATAGGGCTTGCTGAACAACAAAGCTGATGAAATATTCTCTTGAAACAAGAAAAAGTTCCAGAGAAAAATGGGTTGATGTTTTTGATATCAGTAGAAGGTACTTCTAGGTTAAAAATACTGTATTATGAAAAGGTGGTGATTTCCAACTAAAAAAAATTAAAACTGTCTTGAGATATGATACATTTAACATTGATTTCATATATCAAGACATAGCAAATAATTTGGGTCTTACTAAAAGTATTTCATATCATCTTTTGATGAAAATACATGAAGATGATTTGTAAGTCAGGAAACTGATCAGAATTTTTGATATGTTAACCATAAGCAAATATGGGTTTAAATACAGTTAATTTTCCCTCTTTTCTGACACATTTTGTGTAGCGGTCTGTGTACCTAATGAGAAGATAAACAGAATTAAAAATAAAGAGCTGTTTACATCCTCCATCTCTCTTGCTTTGGTAATTTTGTAAAGGACAATAAAATCATTGCTCAGAAGCATCAACTAACTTGGCATGTTTAAAGAATACTCTGCTCTAAACAGAAATAAGGCACTAAATGCTCAACAGCATAGCCCTAGACCTGTCCTGGAGTCTAAGATTACTATTGATGAAATGTGGTAGCTGAAACAAGTAAGTTAACCCTTGCCTCCTGATTGGCAGAAGTCAATTTCGTTGTCAGCTCTTCCTTCATGTTTTCCAGCTGCTGTCGGAGCTGATTCTTATCATCCTCCAAATGCAGTTTCTCCTTCTCAAACTGCTGCTCCAGCTCCTTCAGAAACAGGCAGGATGAAAGAAATATTAAATACTTGCCGTACAGTCATTGCAAAGTACAGGTCTACCATATGGAAATGATTCTAACTGGCATAAATACTTGTGATCTCAACCCTTCCCTTAAACTGTTAAAGTATGAATATTTATTTCCTTTTACAATGGATATCTGAATTTTTCAGTTTATTTTATAATCTAACATCTTTGATTAATCACAAAATAAAGACAAACAGGACTTTCCTCTCAATTACTTTTCAATTATCAAAAGCTTTAAAACCGTATTTACGTTCACAGTTTTTCAATCTGAGTTGAAAGAAGAATTTTTCATTTTTTATAAAATTACACTGATAAATCTGCATGTCATTCAGCCTTTACCCATCCATTTCCCACAAATAATCCCCACAGGAAACAGTAAATCTTAAAATCCAGATTGAGCTCTGTGGAGTTTTTCAGAATGTTACAATAAATGAAAAAAAAAAAAGCCCCACACCATATATCTATAAAATTTATGTACAACCAAAAGAGATCAACAATTAGTTTTCAAGTTTAACCATATGGAAAGAATGAAGTAACATCTCTGTTTTCATTCAACCTTTATGGTGTAATAGCCAAATTCTCAAAATAACTGCTGCATGAATTATATTTCTCTTACATGAGCCTATGCTCTGTGTGTGTGTACATATATATAAATGGTAGAAACTTCTACAATTTTAAGAAAAATTATGAATTTATACTTCAGCTTTAGTAATATTCAGAACACATTTTCAGAAGAACAACTTCTTTCATAAAATACTTTAAAGGAAACATGTTAAAATTGAGAACTTTATTACATATTTCAGTGGAATATACTATGTAACTTATAATACCACAAGAAAATTAAGGTTGTCAAGCAAGGTGCTCCAAAGCCATGCCATACAAGGCTTCAGGGTTTTGTATGCAGCTAGAGGCTCTTAACTCCTTCCTAGGGTCTCAGCTGAAATGCAAGGCTTAGCATTGATTCAGTGCCTTTGTGTAGACCTGGGCTCAGGTTTCTGAAATATCAGTAATATCTCAGAAACAGCCATGAAAATACATAGACCAGAGCCAGCCTGAAACAAAAAGTACAACTGAAGGTGTTGGTAACATTGGGGAAACAGGGAGAAAGAACTAGAGCATTAAAGAGGAAAAACAGGCTCAAAAAGGTATAAAAGTCTAAGGAAACCCAAGGTTTCCTGCTGCAGGACAGCAATGAAGTATCATCCAGCCAACTCCAAGAAGCAACAGTGGCCAAGCCTTCCTCATCCAAACCCAGAGATGCCTCAAGTGTTTTGTGGGGGGTGGCAAGCACCTCAGGCACATGAAGCAGCTTGTTATTTCCAGCACTGCTTTAGGGTATGCAGTAAGCAATAAATAATTCCTGCATACGCTGCTTGCACTCTCTCTTCATTCATGGTCGAACTTGGACAGAGTGACAAAGCAGAGGGTTACACTGTCACTAACACGTTACTGAACAACCTGACTCAACAAGTGCCTCCCTTCTTCACTGGGTCCACATGAGCCAACACGTGGGATAAATGCTCCTTGCTCAGTGAAACTTGATCAGTTTGTCTTGTTCATGCTGAAACCTGCTGTCTGCAAAATTCCACTGGTGCTATTTAGACCCTATTCTGATAATAGAGTAATTATTTTTCTGATGATACTTGTCAGTACAGCTGTGCAATACTGCAAAATTATTAGCAATTCTATTTTCATGATCCTCCTGATGCCATTTTTACAGCTCATTTTATAGATGGAAATATTGAAGCAAAATGAAATATTTGAGCTATTTTTTGAGTCCTACTCTAATTCTGCTGAATTCTCTTCTGTTCCACAGATGCATTTCCCAGGCTTCCAGTCCCAATGAATCCTCATGTCCTCTATCCCAAGGCTCCTGGTACCATGCTTCTTCCTCATACAAAATTCAACTCTGCTCTGCATTTAAGCCTGACTGTTTTCTTCCTTGGATTACTTGATCAGCACATGCCTTAGTGAGACACATTTGACAGAGGAGACAGTGAAATCTGATTAAGATTTAAGACCAGTGAAATCTGATTAAGATTGACCGAGATCTTGACCCTAACATCTTTTCATAGTTAGTTTCTCCTTGTTAAAATCATTTCACATTTCTCACACTTATAGAGGTGTTCCCTATTTAAACTAATTTAATGATTTAAGAAAAAAAAGTCTGTGATCTCCTTTTGTTTTATTCTCCACATTATTTTAATAACAAACAAAACAAAAGAAAAAGAACCCCACATCTCACTGAAATAAAAGAAAAATATACCCAGAAACCCTAAGAGACACTGTCTTAGTAACAGGCATATTTAAAGTTGCAAAGAAAAGTAAACCTGAAAGATCAGACGCATATATGTCTCTGAGAACTATTTCAGTTACTGGGTGACCAAAAAATACTTTGGATTTATTAAAACTTGAACTAAGAAGCAACATACTAGTAGAATAGTTTACAAAAACAAACCCAGCCTGTCTGAGATGCACATCACTAACTACAGCCATGTTCCTTGGTATGTTTCCAGTGAATACATCAAGAGGAGTATAACAAAGCCTTGAATTAAACAATTAATCTTTATCTGTATTTCCTGTGTAAGGCAAAATTTGTATATAATGCCCATACAATCAGATCAGGAAATAATGATTCAAAAATGGGCCTCTCATCCTGAGAAAGAAAAGGCCAATTTTGTGAAACAAGAAAAAAGCCTTTCAGTTTCAGGATTTCAATCAAAGGTAAATGTATAGCTGCTGGAAAGTGAGTTGCTGTACAGCACATAATTTTATGATGCAAGCTAGGAACAGCTGTTGTCATCTTCTGAGTACGCATACAGCCAAGTCCTAATAAAGTATCTTTTTGTACTTCTAGGCTGTCAATGAAAATTTTAAATAAATGCTATAATAGTATAATCTTTCATCTCCTTCAGAAGAACTGATCTTGATATACCAACCCTTCTGAATATGGGTCAGAAATCCTGGGAAAACAGAACAACAATACTTGAAAATACATTTGTATAAATTAAGAATTTCTTTTCCATATGCAGACAAACGACAGTTACAAGCGTTTGTTTGGATTTTGGTTTTTTTTCCCCAAGCTATTTGTTATTTTTCTAAAGGCTAAGCAGTTTCTTCAGAAGCCTGCAGGTAATTCTGAATTAAATTTGCCATAAAACAAAACCATGCAGTATAAGATGCAAACTGTAACAGTTGCTTTTTGTTTGATTACTAAGAAAATAAGAACATACCATCTGCAGTTTCTTCTTATCCTTATTAGCATTACTGTGTGCAGCCTCAATTGCAGTATGGTGTTTCCATGCCAGTTCTTCTAAGGTCTTGGAATGAGCTTCCTTCAACTGTGCAGCCTCTCCTTCCAATCTTGCTTGTAATTTCACCAGCTCCTTCTCATAATATTCACGTTGTGTTTCCCTTGCTTCATTTACTTTCTATAAAGTACAGGAAAAGAAAACTATTCAATGGTAAAAAAATCTGAACAGTAGGAATAAAAAAAATACAAAAACATTACTGATGACATAAATCTGCAAAAAACTAACTTCCATATAAAACAAATTGAGCAAACACTAGGCTACATGATTCAGTAACCAAAAAGGTAATTTAAAAAGATCCATGCAAAACAATACATACTTATTAAAAACCTAATTTTTCCTCTATTTAATCTGGGAAAACAAAAATTGGGTATCAAGCCTATGGAAAATTTCTGTTTAGTATTTTCAAACATGTTCAATGCATTTTCAGCAAATGGCTTTTTAAACTGTTCTTTAATTATTTCACATTTGTCCTTCCTCAGACAATTTAGATACTAGGCATACACACACAAGGTCATAAGTCAAATGAAATTGTTAAAAGATTGTCCAAAGCAGTCCGAACATCTAATCTGACTTCCCTCTAATCTCACTTTACACTCTACATTAGTCATTCTTTGTTGCTACATGAGATATACTTGAAAGATACTGGTTCTAGTCCGGTCGTATCAAACAAAAATTAAAGCATAGTATTTTTTTTCAGAGAATCCTAGTTTTTTTCAACTAAAGACAATAAGGTGTTTAACCTTCTCCAATGCCAGAATTTGCTGCCTTTGTCGCTCATCCAGACTCTGTGTTTTGCTTTGTAACAAATTTCTTTCCTCTTCCAGCTGGGACAATTTTTCCTTTAATCTAGACTTTTCTGATTCCAAGTCTCTGATTGTAACTTCTTGAGTCATTTGAGTAGCTTGAAGCATTCCAATGTGACCTAAAAACAAAACAGCTCTTTAAAACCTCAAAGCATTGGTTTCATGCAACTGAAGTGCACATTCATATTCCAGCGATAGTACAGGTAGTAGTGGTGGAAGACTGCATATGGATCTCCCCTGTCTTCAGTGCAATACTTATCTTCCTCCCCACTTCTCACTTGTTTAGTTTTATTGTAAAATGCCCAACAACATCGGGCACTTGGTGCTGGGACTCCTTTCATTTTAATTTTTCTGGTTCAAAGTTGCATACTGACTCCCACAGGAAAGCAGACGGCGGCAATTCTAACAACACTGAAGAACTGAAGAACTTATCCCACCTAAACCTGCACATTTCTATCCTACAATAAGATACACAATAGAAAGCAGAACACTGATGTCTAAAGATAAACGTCATTTTTTTATCAAACTCATAATTTAGCTGGGCTACTAGATACATAGCTTTATGTGCTGCAAAACTTACGGAATTACACTTCATTTTGCTGAAGGGATATGACCAAAAGATGTAACAAAACTCTCTATAGTAAAGTATGATCTAAATCCTTCCAGGTTGGAGGCTTCCTTTTAATTTCTTTATACATATTTTTGAAAAAAAACAAACAAAAGAAGTAAAACTTCAAACTACACAATATAATCATCTGCCCTTCACACAACCAGTTGACAAAGGTTTATGACTTCATAAATTTCTGTCTGTTCTTCGTGATGTATATCTGCATTACTGTAGGTAACTGACTAAAGCAGTGGAATTTCTTTTATTTTGGGAGAGGCTTTGGAGTCAACAGAAGACTGTTTTGAAAAAGAGAATGCTTCTAGTTTGGTTCAACTGAAAGATGAGAGGTATTGTTTACCCAGAATACTTATTTACTGGTTTTTGTAATCTCAGTTTGTAGGAAAGACTTCGTTGTTTCCCTTCTCATTTTATTATAACCTTTAAAAATGACAGATTTAATGACAGTTCAGTTTTAAATTTAAAAGTAATACTCTGTTACTAAATTACTAAGAAATAGCTAAGAAAGTGGACTATATGCTGTTTCTCACATGACAAAATCACTGAGCTTCATGATTCATTTCCATTTGCTGCTAAAGGCAAGATGTGTCAAAAAGGCAACTGCTTTAGCCTTTGTTGCCTTCTCTTATGTGAAGAGAAGAGCCATGAGATATACAATGAAATTTGGAAATTAAAAATGCCTCAAAATTAATAATAAATTCATTAAAAATGCACACCTCTAATTGTACTACGCCCTGAAGAATTCTAAAAATTATTTCAACATTTTTGTTTGTGAAACTGAAAACTGAAGAAAACTTAGGAAAATGGGTATGCTTAGGTGCTATACCATTTTTAAAAAATCCTTATTTCGAAAGTTCAGCCATTTAAGAAAGGTATTTTCAAACCCAGAATTTTATAATCTAACAAGGAGAATAATACAAGAATTTTCAGTTTGTCAGGAAGTATATAATACATACTTTAATGTAAGCACACACACACTGATCTAGAGCTTTTGTCCTAGCAATACCAACACACAAGACAGGTTTCCCATTGCTCATGCTCTACATAAAAGATATGAAATGCAGCAATTTCCTAACAAGTTGAAGATCTCAGGATAAATGGAAGAAGAATATATTAAATGCCCAAAAGAGATTCAGTAGTGTTCTAAACTTGCAACACGATGAGTAAACATTCTTTATGGTAATTAAGTATAAGAATTCAGGTTCTTTGAGGCAGGTTTTTGACAGCGTGAGCTGAAAATCAAGGAGATGGCAGTGGGCCAGTGTCAGAAACCATTTCCAAACAGGCTGGCAACCAATTACATCACATGGCAATAGCTTGGTGGCACTGCTGCAAACAGGGATCCTGGTTCTTGTTGCACAGCGATGCGCTGTAAAACAAAGATGTACTGCTGACAGCACCACTGAGCTTGGCAACAGCATGGACACACTGGGACTTCTGGTAAAGCAGAAAACCTCGGTGCCAGAGGAGACCAGGGCTGGCCTCAATCACAGGCTAGCTGACTCCATGCCATCAGTAATACAGAAAAACAGCCTGGGTATTTATTTCCACTACATTTGGGGAAATAAAAACCCTCCCATGCTGCTGCCTAAGGAATGAAACAGCAACAGCTTTAGAGTGTATGAGAACAGGGTTCATGAGTTTTTCTATGACTGCCTCACAAAACACCTTTTGGAGGGTCAGATTCCCATTTTACACACTCTCAGCAGCAAGCCTATTCCTTTTAGCTGTTTGATCTAATAGGACCTTGCAGTCTTGGGCTCCTGCTGGTGGCTATATTGTTCCAACATACAGCCTCGACTATTCCTGGGCTTGTGCTAATTTGTGTGAAAAATAATCAGGAATTGCTATAATCTGTCTAGTTCAACAAGGCCAAAGATAAGCCAGGGTCCTTTTTTAACACCAAGATAGTTGTCCAAGTTCAAGTATTGGGGCCCATGCCCTACCACCGAGCAGTTCACTAGGGAGACTGTGCCAGAGAGAAAAGAAACCTGCATGTGTACAGTCAGGTCTTAAATTGATTTTTGTGCCTTTCCACATGCCAGCAACTACAAAGGAACAAAGAAAACAGCTGTAGAGAAAACTTTAAGGGATTTATTATTCAATAAGCTGCAAATCTTCTGACAGTAGGTATAAAGCAAAGTACCACAGCATCAGCAAAAAGAAAAGACAAGTGAAAAAAGGTGGAAGAACAGGAAGCATGTCTCAGTGACTATGTGGAGAACAGATACAGAGCAGAACTGTGCTGTGTAAGTGCAGTTCCAAGGCCTGAACATGCCATACAAAGTACAGCATTCAGACAAATAAGTACACAAAAAAGGAAATTCAGGACAATGCATGTGATAGCAAAAAAGTTTAAAAAAACCCAAATCTTGTTGGAAATTTCTATGGAAAGCATTAAACAGTCTTTAGGCACTCTAAACCTGCATGAGGCTGACAGAAAAAGGAAAGGCTAGAATAAAAGGATGAAGTTCATTTCCAGATTAAGTTACTGACATACATACTGGCTTTGAGAACAAGATCAGTGGCCTGCTGCTGTAAGCGCTCTCTAGCAGCTGCGAGCTCGCTTTCCACTTCTTTGTGTTTGCTTAACAATGACATCTCCTCCTCCTTCACATCATCTAGCTGTTTTTGAAGAACCTAGAGGAAACACATAATACCTGTTACCATCATATACAATCATGTAATTTTAAATGAGCATTAGGTTAAAAGATACAGAAGAGACCTTTCAGCAAACAAGTTTTATTCACACAAAAGCTGAAATAGTGTAATATTATTGCCTTATTCATTGTGCATTATATGTAACGCTTCAAAAATATTCTTTGAAGAACAAGATAGTGGGTACATGGCATGACAGTAATGCATAAGAGAAATGTGACAATATTCAAAGAGGTATATGAAAAAATAAAAACTATAAAATGGTCCACAGAGTTTGGGGGTCAACTTTAGAAACCTGGTTTCTGATATCTGAGAGTTTTTCACATTAAAGAATACATATGTGTTCACAACAGTTTATTGTCCTTCATTGCTGCTCTGAGTGTTTACTACTGACTCAAATTAAGCTACACATGGAGATACATAAAATGAGAGCAAGGCAATTACTTAAATCAAACGTTCCCCAGGGGTCACTACTGGGACCAGCACTTTTTAGCATCTTTCTCAGCAACACGGGCAGTGGTATCGAGTGCACCCTCAGCAAGTCCACTGACGACACTGAGCTGTGTGGTGCAGTCGACACACTGGAGGGAAGGGATGTCATCCAGAGGGACCTTGGCAAGCTTGAGAGGTGGGCCTGTGCAAACCTCATGGAGTTCAACAAGGCCAAAAGCAAGATCTTGCAAGGGTCAGGACAATCCCAAGCACAAGTACAGGCTGGGTGGAGACTAGCCCTGGGGAGAAGGACTCTGGGACAAAAAGCTCGATATGACTTAGCAATGTGCATTCACAGCCCAGAAAGCCAGTCATGTCTTGGGATGCATCAAAAGCAGCATGGTCAGCAGCTCACAGGAGGTGATTCTGTCCCTCTACTCTGCTCTTTTTAGACCCCACCTGCACAATTGTGTGTCCAGGTGTGGGGGCCCCAAAACAAGAAAGGCAAGGACCCATTGGAAAAAGTCCAGAGGAGGCCACTAAATCAATCACAGGGCTGGATCACTTCTCCTATCAAGACAGGCAGAAAGAATGTTCAGCCTGGAGAAGAGAAGGTTCCTGGGGAGGCCTTCGAACAGCTTTCCAGTATCTAAAAAAGGCCTAAAAGAGAGCTGGAGAAGGACTTTTGACAGAGATGTAGTGATAAGGCAGGGGGGAGTTCCCTTAAATTGAAGGCGCATAGGTTTAGATTAGATATTATGAAGAAATTCTTTCCTGTGAGGGTAGTGAGGCACTGGAACAGGCTGCCCACAGAGGACTGCCCATCCCTGGAGGTGTTCAAGGCCGGACGGGACTCTAAGCAAGCTGGTCTATCCCGGCCCATGGCAGAGGGTTTGGAGCTAGAGGATCTTTACTGTCCCTTCCAATCCAAAGTATTCTATAGTTCTGTGATTCTAAACTTTTATTATCCTTTAAATCAGATGTACTGATTCACAACAGCATATCTTGAATAGTGTAATGTATTACAGCCATGCAGGAAGGAAAAGAAAATATTGTTCTGGTTCAAAAGGAAATATAGATTTCTTATAATTCAAGTTACTGAAACAGTAAAGAGTCATTTCAGAAACTAAAGCAGAAGAGAGAATTGGGGAAAACACTATACAGGATGTGTAACAAAACACAGACACCAGATGTGGTGAAATTATGCACGTGATCACCTCATCCACAGTGATCAAGTAGAACATGACTTTAAAATCTGCTGCAGATACTGTACTGGACTCTTCCTCTTCTTTGGGAACAAAATTCCTTTACCACAGGAATAATCAACATACAACCAGTTTTGCCTTCACTGCAGCTTTCCATAAACCCACCTCCTGAAGCCCCTTGCAGAAGAGGCAGAGACGTGTGATGAACTGACTGCAGGCCCCCTTCACTATCCCCCTGCATCAATGTGAGGGAAGAGGTTAGAGAATTGGGAATAAAGTTAAGCCTGGGAAGGATGAAGGGGCAAGGAGAAAGTGCTCTTTTAAGATTTGGTTTTACTTCTCATTATCCTACTCTAATTTGATTGGTAATAAATTAAATTCCTTTTCCCCAAGTCTGTTTACCCCATGATTGTGACTGATGAGTGATCTCTCCTTCTTCTTACCTCAAGTCAGAAGCCTTTCACTATAGTCTCTCTCCCCTGTTCAGCTGACGAGGAGAGTGAGAGAGCAGCTTTAGGGAGCACTTGGCATCCAGCCAGAGTCAACCCAACTAAACAAAACTGTGTTGGAGTTTAACCTGGTAAGCCACTAAGTACAACAGTGCCACTTGCTCACTACTGCCAAAGTGGGACAGGGAAGGGAATTGGAAGGGTAAAAGTGAGAAAACTTGTGGGTTGAGATGAAGACAGTTTAACAGATGAAACAAAAGCCACACACACACACGAGCAAAGTAAAACAAGGAATTCATTGACCACTTCCCATGGGCAGGCAGGCGTTCAGCCGCTCCTGGGAAAGCAGGGCTCCATCAGGCATAACAGTGACTTGAGAAGGCAAATGTCATCACTTCGAACACCCCCTCCTTCCTCCTTCTCCCAGGTTTATATGCTGAGCATTATGCCACATGATGTGGAATATCCCCGCAGTCAGTTGGGGTCAGCTGTCCTGGCTGTGCTCCATCCCACCTCCTTGTATACCCCAAGCCTCCATGCTGCTGGAGTGGAGTGAAAAGCCAGAAAGACTNCATGGGCAGGCAGGCGTTCAGCCGCTCCTGGGAAAGCAGGGCTCCATCAGGCATAACAGTGACTTGAGAAGGCAAATGTCATCACTTCGAACACCCCCTCCTTCCTCCTTCTCCCAGGTTTATATGCTGAGCATTATGCCACATGATGTGGAATATCCCCGCAGTCAGTTGGGGTCAGCTGTCCTGGCTGTGCTCCATCCCACCTCCTTGTATACCCCAAGCCTCCATGCTGCTGGAGTGGAGTGAAAAGCCAGAAAGACTTTGGCTCTGTGTAAGCACTGCTCAGCAATAACTAAACCATTCCTGAATTATCAATGCTGTTTCCAGCCCAAATCCAAAACATGGCACCCTTCAAGTTGCTATGGAGGAAATTAACTCTACCTGAGCTAAAACCAGTAACACACTGAAAATGTGCAGTATTTCAGTTGCTGCTTTTGAAAACATTGTTAATTAAACAAATAAATTTAAAACATATATAAATGAAAAAAAATTCAAAGAAGATGACATGCAAGCATGAGTGATGGAAAATTAAGTTTACACACTCCAATAACCTCAACCTACCAGCCACACAGAAAGATTGCATCTATGGGGAAAAGAAAGTTCACAGTCTTGGGAACAACATATCATCAGTCTCACCTGAACATTGTTTTCTGCAGTACCAAGAGCCACCTGAAGTTTTTGGCACTTTTCCCGTAGACTGGCAGCTTCATCCTGGACCATTTGCAATTCAGTTTTAAGCTTTCCCAGATTCTTCCGTAACATACTTTCCTGGTTCTGAAATTCTTTTCTTAGCTCCACTTCTTTCTCTTTGCAAGCATGTAGACTTTCTGCTGTGAAAAGCTGCGACCTTTTCAAAGAGTCAAGTTCATGTTCATAGAAGGACTGTGCTTTGCTGAGTTTGCCTTCATAGTCCTCAATGAGCTTTTTTCTTTCCAGCCTTAACTCTTCAACTTTACTGTTCAAGTCTTCCAGCTCCAGTCTATGCAATTCCTCTAGTTTCTCTTGACCTTTACTTAAAGTAGCATTCTGACTCTGATGAGTCTTCAAAAGTTCTTGAATTTCAAGCCTGTGAGCAGCTTTTAAGTCTTCCAGAGCCGTACGCTTGTCCTTCTCATACTGTACTTGCAACTGTATGAAACTTCGTAGCCTTTCCTCAAATTTCTTTCTGATCTCTTCTACTTCCCTTGACATGGTCACTACACGTTGGACGTGCTGAGCTTCTGCACAAAGCTGCATATCTTCAACTCTATCCTTATATGCTTCAAATTCTGTCAAGGCCTGATGTTTCATCTTCTTGTGATCTTCCAGTGACTCTTCCAAAACCTGAATCTTTCTCTTGAGATCCATTTCTTCTGCCACTTTACTTTTATACTGCAAGATCTTCTCTCTGGTCTCTGCAAGAATTTGTTGGATTTCTTCTTCATGAGCTTCCTTAAGGGCTTGGATAGCTGCTTCATGTTCATCATTTTTAGTGTTCAAAGCATATATTACCTGCAAACATGAAATAATATTATATTAAAAGAAAAGGCATTCTGGTTATCCATTTAATCCTAAGAAAAACATACTCAGGTACTCTGAAAGCTACTTAACCAATCTGGCTTGTTTTCATCATACAAATAAAACACCAAATGTTATTAAGGATGTAACTGCATAAATGCCGTATTAGTCATGATATTCTTATATATCCTGTAGTTTTTCTGTTCTCCTTAATTGCCTAATTTTCCTAATGAAAGCTTTCTTTATATCCATGTTCTTGCTATAAATACACTGGTGGAAAAAACACATTTAAAAATGCATTTAAAAAACCCCCAAATTTATTTAAAATAGTTCAAAGCACAGACTAAAAAAAAATTGAACAGAGGTCTTCCATTGGAGAATAATACACAGAGTATATACCACAAGAAGAAATTAAACTGGAACAAAAACCATTATCTCAAATCTCTGCTTTCCAAACACTACCTGTTCTTAAATATTTCATTTCAGAAACATCTAAAATGCAAACACTAGTTATTTTGGATTGTAAGCTTGATGGTTGCCCAGATACAATTTCACTTTTGACAGCTTATCTAGTAAGCATTCTGTGTATCCTAAGGTCTGAGGTCCCTCACTACATAAATTCACTGACTTCCCAGCTAGTAAGTCAGCTGAACAGAAAAGTTCAGGTCAGGGCAGCCAGCAATCTGGGGAACCCAGGGAGCTAAGCAGTTCAAGAAGGCTGTGAAAGCAGCCAAACCACCAGCATTCAATGAAAGTTTTAAGATAACCAGATATATCCT
Source organism: Ifrita kowaldi (assembly GCA_013398055.1). NCBI lineage: Eukaryota > Metazoa > Chordata > Aves > Passeriformes > Cinclosomatidae > Ifrita > Ifrita kowaldi. Next base: position 447,055 of record VZRS01001528.1, on the reverse strand, counting down.
AAGGGATGTTTCAACTGCACCATAACATAGTAGATCTTCTTCTTGGTTTTTAACTAGGAAGTACAGATAAGTATGTGCGTCTGCATCTGTGTAAGTATCTACCAGTGAACAAACTATTCATGCAATGGTGGGGTTAATGCAATTTTTTGCTTCAAGAACTCCAGCAATTCTCCCCACACTTCCTAGATATACAGGCAGCAGAGCTATAAAACATCTGAACAAAAAAAAAGTCTTCTGATTAGTATAACTTGTGTATCTTAAAAATTACCAAGAAACAACAAAAAAGCAGCAGGGGATTTTCTTTGTTCACTGAGGACAGAACCTAGACCAGTTCTCCACCAGCATTCAACCAGGCAACAGAGGAAGGTTGTGCTGACTTGCCCCCAAGGCTGGGAAATATGAAGAAGCCACAGAATTGCTCTCTTGACACCAAGCAAAAGCCTCTATGTTTCAGACTAGAGAAAGTGTCTACAGTCTAGCGTTCAGATGAGCTACAAAGCTCAAAAGAGTTCTCATAAGTGAAAGAGCAGATTCAAGACTTTGGCCATGGCGTTCTTTCATTTGTTTGTTTGAGCAAAGGTCCAGACACTTTATTCTAAATTTTATGCCTGAAATAACATACCCCACTCTGTTACGTGTGCCATAAAAACCCAAAAGGACAGGCTTCAGATTACAATAGAAAAGACAAAAGAAAAAAGAAAAATGTTCTGAAACAGCATTAGGTGTAAAAAACCCCAAACCCCCAGCCTCACTTATCTTTATATAGCAAGGAATTAACTTAAAAATATCACAAAAACCACTTTATCTTAATTCTATTTTTTTAAACATATGTACATGCTATTTAATGAAAGAGGAAAAAACATAGGTTGTCCATAGGTTTGGCAACTTGCTTTTAGTACTACCTACATATCTGCAGGTATCAAGGACACTTTTGGCTTTCTTCCTCCCCAGATAAATAAATAATTTTTTTTTCTTATTTTGACAGAGTTTCATGGTACACAGACTCACAAAACTCTACCAAAACATTGCAAAAAATGACAACTAAACCACATGCACTTCACTGAAATGCCCTTCACCCAAGGTTTCAACCTTTTATATTCTTATTGTCTTTGATGATGCCAACAGCAACTTCTGATCACAAAGCTTTCAACTCCCTCCTGTTACTAACAAACAGTCTCAGCTATTGGATCCCAAAGGTTTGTTCCCCTGTTGTTTTAATGGTGCCTAGTGTTCAACTTCTTTCTTCATATCAAAAATAACATGAAAACAGAGGGTTTGGCATTTTTGTAAATGTTATGTGCACAGTCTGGCATGAATGGGCCTTCCTCATAGAAGCTGGACAATGTAGTTTAAAAAGGTTCTATAAAAAACAATATACCTCACACTTAGGATCAGGTCATTATAATAAGCACTTGCAGAACACTAGGTCAAATCCCACACTCAAAACAGCCCTTGACTCTTGCCCTTGTGCATAGAAGTGCCATGATGTTCTTCTCTTAGGGCAGTGTTCCAGTCTCAAGTTATGCCGCACTGTGATCTGCAGAAAGTATAAATCATAAAGCATTTTGAAGGGTATTATGATTTAGCAGTGGAAACCTCACTGAACTCCAAGTGAAAAATAAATCTCTGTGCAATGCCACATTCAGAAGATATCTTTAAATTCTCATCATTGACTTGCTCCTTTCTAAAGCCATTGAACAGCAACAAATTCAATTCAAATTCAAGCACGACTCATTCCCTAAATGAAGGGCATTGGTATCTTATGGGAAATGTAAAAATAAAATGCATGCAACTGAATGTTGCATCATAACATATGTCTTTTAGCAGCCTGAATTCCAGCTCCATCAAATTACTATAAACCTCAGTATTTTTAAAGAAATGGAATAGCTGTATCAGATTTTATCTTTGAGAATTTAATGCGCTGTATTAATATAGGAACACAGGGAAAAAAGTCTGTACTAACTGAAGCAAAAGCAACTTAACAGCACTTCAATGAAATGCAAGCAGAAATTGAAGTACCTTGGAGCAAATGAATATATTTAAAGTTCTAGCTAAAATAAACAGCTCCTTCTCAAATAAGTTTCTGAAAATTGAAAAGCAGGAAGGTTGCAAACATTGGAGGTAGGTAGATAAAACAAGTTTTGCACTCTCTATTTTTAAATCAGAGCATGAACCCCTGCTAAGCATGCTTGTAAATGCTTTTAAAAATGCTTTTAAAAACACCAACAGCTTTTTTAGTACAACTGCATAATACTAAGAAGCATAAACTGCTTATTTGAGTAATTCATATTTTTCCAGCTCTACTCTAACTACGCATAGCAATGCCTATCACATGACAGAAAAAAAACCCCCATGCTTTACTGTATTTACAGTCAGCATATCATTTCAGAGGTACAGACAGAATCACACTCTCTATAAAGATACTGTTTCGTATAAAAAGTATTAGCTAGCAATCTCAGTAACATAATTATTAATAAGAATCTACTGAAATACTGTGTGCATTGGTCTGAAGAACTACTACAGAGTAAGTTAGTAATAAAAACAGTTATCACCTTGTTTATGCCAGTAATTATTGGATTGTTTAGTTATATTCTATGTGCTAAGGTGAAGCAAGTCAGTCCCTGCACTGGCTTTGGTGGTTTTAGCTGCATGGAATATGAACAGCAATTCCTGTTCCACACTGTTTGTGGCTGAAAGATGAAAGTTTGGCTGAGAAATATTTTTTATCCCAAGCCAGATATTATGGTTTGGAAAGCTGACTAACTCTTACATGTAGCTGTACTTTGGTCATCTGCTCCTGCCAGCAATTTAGTCACGATGGAATACTTTTCTAAACACAAATGTGTAATTCACCTTAATACTAGAATTGAGTGCAAGTTATTTTGCAGCACAGAAAACCATAGTCTATGATTCTATGAAAATAGCTCAAAAAATGTGCATGGTACATTTTCTCTGATTTTACATCAAAACAAGAGCTGATACCTAAGAGAAAAACACATCACTACACATCTTACACAAACATCAACTTTATGACTTTGGTAAACTTCCATTTCAGACTGGATGTGTGGGTCCCTGGGTCAGAGCACTGTGTTCAGCCTTGCTCAGGTGAACTGTTGCGTTCCAGTGCTCCCAGGGTGCTGCTGCCTGAACACCAGTCTGAAACACCAGAGCCTCAGGAGGCATCCCCAGATTTTGTCAGTGCTGCCTGTCTCTTGACTGAACCACACAAGCACAGTGCCAACAAGAAAATGCTTGTGCATAACCAGCTAATGATCTGGAAGATACCTGACCTAACCTTGCTCTCTATGGGTAGAACAGTGAGTTAACTATCACGCAGATAAGAGCTGGTACACACAGGAAGTAGTAAGATGTACGTAGAAACAGTAAAAAGTGCAGCAGGTTGCAAATAGAAAAGTTCAGTCTACAAAATCAACAAGAAACATAAAAAAAATTTGCAAGCATTATCATGAATTAATTTTATATAGAAATGTCTCCTCTGTGATAGTCCAGAACAATCATATCTTTTTTGTTACAGTAAGTATTGCATTATTTTTTCCCCTTTTCTTCCTGTTGGACAAATAACATCAAAAAATGAGATGTATGTTATATTTGAGCATTTAAAATATATATATTATGATCAATTTAAGACAAAATAAAATAACCAAGTTAATACCCAGAAAAAGTTTGTTTTACAGGATGAATTTCTTCTCCTTAGTACATTATAAGAATACAGTGATACAGGAAAGTACTTCAAAGCTACTTAAAACAGCCTTTCCTAAAAGCTGACCACAACCACAGAGTACAGTCTTAAAAATGCATTACTACATACAAAAGTAGACAGACAGTTAAAACAAAAAAACCCCAAACCTCAAAACCTATGTATGCCCATCTTTCTTTCTTTTTTTTTAAAATTCCCGTTTAAAAACCCATCCAGTTATCCAGAAAGATCTTTTGCTCCCTTATGAAAAATCTCATAGAAGATGCTCTGTCAATCAAGGTCTTTGTGTTGCTGATAACATAAACAGAAACAAGCCTAGAAAATTAGGCCAGGATTTCTTAGACATCACAGAAAAGGTGGAAGGAAGACACCTGTTCCATAGCTATCTGGTTCACTGCAAGTCTATCTAAATACCTGGGCCAGTGCATTAGGTGCACAGCATGATGAGCAAGGAAGGGACAAATATGGTCTGCAGCTGTAAAAGGAGTGTCCCCTGCCAACAGCAACTCCTCCAAAAGGGTTGGTCTAACTATACCAGTCTTCTTTTGAGATAAAATCCACAGAGAGCAAGAACTTGAAATTTTTTTCCCTAAAAACACACTTTCACATGAAATTTATTATTAAAATGTCCTTTATGCTATTCAACAGTCTCCATGTGTTAGTTTAATTTATGCCTAAGTAAAATTCAGTATTTTATTCCTTTAGAAACTCTGAAAACAGATACTGGGTTATTTTTACTACAGCAACTAGCTTCCCAAAGCAATCTCTAATGACTTTTGCTTACAATTAATTATTTAATGACACTATGAAGCTCAACATAATCTCTAAGTATTGAGCATTAACAGATATCCACTACTACCTAGCGCTCTACCTTTGGGTAAGAAGAAAGTTTTCTTTTTCACATTTATTCCTAAACACTTATACTTAATTTTCAGTAAAAGAGGGTAAGTCCAAGGCCATGCACTGCTCACCAACATCTACAATGAGAATAAAACACAGGGGAAAATTTCATTTTTTATTTTCAGGTTTCCTGATGTTTAATACCATATACAGTAGGTATAACACCTCACAGGGGCCCATACACCGAGAGCAGCTTTCTTCACACTCCTAAATACCTGCTCCTCTGATGTGCTGATAATCCATTTCTACTCTCAGAACTGCCAAGTACAGATCAGTATCACATTTAACTATTTGACTTAGAATCCTTCCTGTGTTTTGTTTATTTGTGTACGGCCCACACTGAAATATTTACTCTTATTAATTGTCTGAAAAATCCTACTGGTTTAAAATATCCACTTGCATTTTCAGCTCAGCACAATTGTAAATTGTTACAGTGCCTGTACCTTAAAATTTAATTATCAGAAAAAGGCATGCCACGTTCCAATTAATCATGGGACAGATGTCCTCACCCAAAGAAGAGGTGCAGAGCATGCCTTGGCACAGGGACAGAGTGGTCAGTGTGGCCAAATAGCCCATTCATTCACTGTGACCTGTTTCCTTTCTCCTGGAGTTGTACCAAACAGCAAACGAGAGGCTTTCTGGGAGCTAATCAGTAGCTTATGCTACCACAGCCTATCTCGGAAAGAGGCGCTTTGTCCAAATCCAGGAACAGGGATAGCCTTTATCAACCAGGTAACACAAACCAAAATCATGGCAGCAGGTAAAGCTACAGAGCACTCTGTAATCAGATTCAAAAAGAGGAGCACATGACCTGCACCTCTTTTGATAGCCCAACACACCGAGCAGAAAGATGAGAATGGAATTCACAAGTTCCAAAGCCAGGCAGTCAAGAGTGGTTTAAACCTCAGGCCTCAGGGCCAGGACGCAACAATATGTGATCCTAAAAGTAATTTTAGCAATCAGTAGCAAACCAAGAAGGAGCTCACCCGTGACAAGAGATCAAGTGGGCAATCAGGCCCTGTTGCTCCTTCTGCTCTAGCAGCTGAGTGCTTCCAAGACCAGGTCTCACCAGTGAAATACAACCTTAAGGGGATGAAAGAGGATGTGACAGAGGCATCAGCACATATGGGAGGCTCACAGAAAGAGATACTTGGGGGCAGCCCCATAGCATTCAGCAAAGTCTTTGACTAGATACAGGGAGAGAAGGCATCCTGATACGGTTAGCAGAAAACTCCATTTCTTTCTTATATGGTTATTTTGGATGTGCTGCAGAAAATGGAAGGGTGGGATATTTTCCTCACCACAACAAATTATAATGAAACAAAGGAATTTAATAACTGTACCTCATTTTCTGAGGAAGAAAAAGAGCAGATATCTCTTACAAATATGTATCAAAATAAAATAGAAAATAGGAGGGAAAAGGAGGAAAAATTACTCGACAATATGCAATTTAGATTTTGGAGAACAGTTGAAGTTGTTCCTGCTAAGACTAGAAGAAGATTGAGGAGCAGAAAAAAGTGAGAATCAACAGTAGATACAACCTGCATTAGATACAACATACAGACCTTATATCCTGAAAGCTCTTTCCAGGATTTTCACAGCAAAGTTACTTACAAAACAAGCAAATAATTTAAACACTGATGAAATACAAGTTCGCTTTTAAAAGGCTTTTAAAAGAATCATGACCTGGCTAAGGCATGACCGGCAGATACAATGCTGCACCACCCAAATCAGGAAGAATCTCTCACTGAGAGAGTTGTCAAGAATGGGAATGGGCTGCTCAGGGAAGTGGTGGAGTCACCATACCCAGAGGTGTTCAAGAAACAACTGGACATGGGCACAACTAAGGTCTAGTTGATATGATGGTGTTTGATCATAGGCTGGACTTGATCGTGGACATCTTTCCCCACATTAATGATTTTATGCCTCTATGAAATATGATACAACCTTCAGAATATCTTCAGCTGAGGCAAAAATTCAGGTGCAAAACAAGATGTGATATCAAACAAACAAGAAATACAGATTAAATGAGAAGAGCTATATCAAGATAATATCACAGGGCTATGAGAGATGGGTTGGGCATTCAGTTGAGTAACACTAGACACTATCTTTAGTCAGTGGCCAAGATATCCATTAAAAAATATTGCAGATGGACAGACAACTGGCCAGATTGAATTCAACTAATTTGCAGGAGTAGAACACCTTAGAATTATCTGTACAAGCTAGAACTGAAATAATTTTTCCAGGAGGAAAAAAGTAGACTTGAAGACCTTGACAGGAAGACAAGAAGCAGCTGGATAGAAGTGCAACTCTTTACTATAACCCAAATTAGGGAAGAGATCACCATTAGTGCTTTGTACGACCAGGCACTTAATCCCCCACTTGGCTACTACAGGACATCTATTTCTGAGAGAAATGCTCAGCTGCTCCACACTGGCATTGCTGTCTCTAATGGAGTTACATAAGTTCACAGGATTCAGCAATCCAGTTCTGTACATTTACATTGCGCCATTCTCAAACAGAGCGACTGCTAAGCAGTATATTTATTACCTGTGTGACTGAGACATTTAGTTTTGTTAGCTGCACATAAGTTTGCTTTCTGTGCCAAATTTAGTTTTGTTAACAGCACATAAGTTTGCTGTCTGTGCCAAAGTGTAAAACCAACTTGCAGAATAAGTCAAAACAGAGTTTAATATAAGTTTCAATCTCATTATGACACCAAAAATATTTTCATGACAGGCTTCAATACAACTCAAGAATATGTTGAAGAAACTGTTATGAAAGAGGAAAAAATTGTTTAGAAACAGCTTCAGAAGTTAGTCAGAATGGGAACTAATTCCAGCAGAAAACAGTTTAAATGTTTTGTAATGGCTCCTTGAAAATCAACCCTTATTTTTAAACTCGACCAATACTTGTAAATCAAGTTAAGTGGTACTAAAACTCAAACTTGCTTAAATGATAAGGAGAGCTCTACTTTACAAATGTTACCAAAATACAGCAGTTATTTACAATGCTTCTAAGACTACTTCAGCATGACTTAAAAATTATTTGGTTCATCCCAAATCAACATGGTTTCAGAACTACATTGCAGAGAAAATACAGATACCATATTTCCATCTCCTTTAATTACTTGCTAGCCATAGTAAGTTGATACTTTCCTTTTCCAGTTTCTGTATTTAGTATCATCAAATTGCATCCTAATGGTTTGTCAAGCCACAGTTAGTAAAGCTGGAATTTTTTTCCCAGACAATCTCACTCAGAAATTTCTCTCACTCCATATATTTAAAAAGGAAAATATACCTTCTAATTCACCAATTATTCCTTTCCTTAACAAAAAGCAAAGTCATATTACTCCTTGAAAAAGCATCCACAGAAGAAAAACAGCCTTTTGGTGCAAAACAGGTACTGAAGAAGTGGGTTGTCTTCAGTAGGGCCAAATGCCTTAAAGGATGATATTCACTGACATTGAAGCAATGACAGACTAAAAGGATGAACAGAAGTTGAAATTTTCTGCAAAATATATTTCAATAACAAATCAATCACACTTAGAGAATCTCAATTTAGAGTGAAAAAACCAATCATATAAAAGGGGTAAGATTACTCGGTTGATTCCATTTATTGTCTGAAAGCAAAGCTTAAGTTTTTCCATTTTGTTTTAAAATCAATCCTTTTTTTGAAAAGGCCACTCTAAGTAATGTCTAACCCAGTCATAAGTAATTATATTGACATAATTTATAATTTAAGTCTCCCTTTTTTGCTAGACTTGGCTAAATTATTCTTCATACAATCATATCTGTACTTGCACCTACTTTATTTTCATCAGAAAGAAACATTTAAGTCATGCAGTTATCTGTACTATGTAGAAAAATAACTCATAACACTAAAATAATCCAAATTCCAAAAAATTACAGTCCCATTTCTTTCTAAATCTATTTCCTTGCTTTATCATTCAAGCTAACTTTCATTATAATTCAAGACTAAAAACTTACTCTTAAATCTTAATCCATCCCACCTTCAAGTCTAACCTCTTATTAACTTTCACCATCCAAAGGGTCATGTTTTTAAACATTTATTTTTCACCAGATGTTTATGATGAAAACCTGTCTGGTCATTGCCTGGTTTTAGATTTTTCCATTCATGGCTTAGAAATACACATAGCTTTTTAATAACTAAGGGTATGCAAGCTGAGTCGTCCTCCTTTTTAGGAAAACATAATTTTTGTACAAGTACCCACTAATATCGGGCACTGACTTTAAATATTTAGAATGAAAGGGATTTGTTTTTTCTTTTATTTGGCAAGGGGGGAAGAAAGGAAATCAGGGATGATAGAACAACAACTGCAGAAATGTAAAGTAAAATGAAGCATCTCCATTTCAAAATCTGCTCTAGAGGATATCCAAAGCAATATTTCTGAGTGCCATCACCTGAAAATGTCACAAGTACTTTTGGATAATTGTAAATGAAGTTGACACTAAAGAAAGATGATCTCTTTTCCTCTTAGTTTGCTTGTAAACCTGAAAGCAAGGCATAGTCAGCATTATTATCACTCATACATGCTATTCATCCTTACTGATGAGTCCTCAAGTGTTGAGCTGATGAAAGCATTAGAAAAAGGTTTTTTTGTATTCAGTTTTCCCAAAAAACCAGCAGTACTGTATGACAAGCCAGAGAAAAGGTCTTCCCAGTTTCCTCTTCCCCATCAAAACAAAGTTCATTTCAGCACTCTCTCTGCCTGCAAGTCTTTTCCTCTCAATGCATGATCTATTTTGAGTTCTATTTCCTCAAGAATTTCTGTAGACCCAATGCAATTCCAGCATCTAGTGGTTCCTCCCAGCAGAACAGACCATGCAGATAAGAATATACCACTCAGCCCCTATGGGGCAAAAAAGAAATCTTCACCAGTGTTTTGAAAAGCAGACTGGAAAACAAATCCATTTCTTGCTCATAATCAATTTTCTACTTTACAGGCTTGTTTAAGGAAGGAAAGGCACGGAGCCTTCCAGGCAAGTATGTAGCTATGCAGGAGAGAAACATTAGTGAAAAACATACTGCGAGACTCCCAACACAGTATTTTTATCTACGGCATCTTTCCACTTTCTAGAAGGCATTAACTAGAAATCATCTCTGGAAGTTTTAATGCTAAGTGCTAAGTTTCCAGAATAAATAAAGTAAATTCCAACCAGAATCATGCAATTTTTAATAACCACAGAAGAATCTGAGCTACTTTCCCAGAAAGATCAGAAAGAAAATACCTTGAAGTAATTTCTCTTCCTTTCCTTTGGATTAAAAAAAAATCCAGATTTTAACCAAAAAAATATAATCCATGTTCATATTAAAGACTGATCACTAATTCCACTCTTTAAAAAGAAAATTAGGTTATAGAAGCAAAATCATAAAGTAAGCAGAAGGTGGCACAGTCACCAGTTGAGAGTCTAAGTTTATTTTCAAAGCCAAGCCCAAGATGAATTTAGGACAAGCTCGTAGTGGCCTACTGGGACACTTTCCAGTAACCTACAGGTACCTATCATGCAATGGAAAAAAATTGTAATTCCTAGCTACATCTCAGTATTTACACAATAATGACTATTAATTTTGACATCTGACACTCACAATTTACAGGTTTGACACAGTAGCTATTACAGAAACACCAAGTATACAGAATCACAGAAGGGCTGACACTGGAAGACCTATCGGGAGGTCACCTAGTCTAACCCAGACTCTATGCAAAGCAGAGTCAGCTAGAACAGATCATGCTGGGCCTCACTCAGGTGGGTTTTGAATGTCTCCAAGGAAGACAACTCCTCAAAATCTCTGGGCAGCCTGTGCCAGAATTTGGCCATCCTCACAATAAAAAAAAAAAAAGAAGTGTTTTCTTATGGTTTTGTTTGTGCCTATTGCCTTATGTTTTCATGAGACCCACTAAGAATATGCCTGCTCAGTCCTCTACTCCTCACCATCTGGTGTACACACACATTCGTAAGATCCCCCTGAGCTTTCCCTTCTCCAGGCTAAACAGCCGCCGCTCTCAGTCTCTCCTAGTACGACAGATGGTCCAGTCCCCTCATCATTTTAGTGGCCTTTTGCTGGACTTGCTCCAGTATGTCCATGACTCTCTCATACAAGGGAGCCTTAGAACCAGACCCAGCACTCCAGGTGTGTTTCACCAGCACAGAGTAGAGGGGAGGGATCACCTCCCTTGAACTGCTGTGACACTCATTCCAGCGCAGTCCAGCGCGCCATTGACCTTCTTTGCCAAAGGCATGCTGCTGGCCTGCGTTCAACTCGTGGTCTGTCAGGACCTCGGGGCCTTTACTGCTCAGCTCTTTCCAGCCAGTCAATTCCAGCCACATCCTTGCTGTGCTGCCCCAGATAGGCCTTCACAGGAGGTTCCTGTTGGTGCATTCCTCCAGCCTGTCCAGCTCTGAATAGCAGCACACCCATCTGTTTTATCAACCACTTGTCCCACTTTTGTATTGGCTACAAACTTGCTGAGTGTGTGCTCTGTCTCATCATCCAGGTCATAACAAATATGTTAAACAGATCGGCCTCTAGGGCACATTGTTAGTGACCAGCCCTCAACTGGGTTTCACGCAGCTGACCACAACACAAAGTCCAGAGGTTCAGCCAGCTTTTAGCCTACTGTAATGTCTACTTGTCTAGCACACACTTGGAGAAAACTCACAGGCACATGACAAAGAACAGTGGAGATGTAACCGATTTTAGATTTCCTTAAAAAACAGTCCCACTAAAGAAAACAAAAAAAGACTAAATACATTTTTTATTGTAGTGTCTCATCTATCTACTTACAAGTTTGTGCAGTTCCTTCCACCACAAGTTTTCTAAACCATTCAATAAAAAGTGAAAAAAAAATTGTGTATACTTAAGTAGGAAAATTGTAGTATCTCCATTAGAGACCTACAAGAAAATTGATGCTCTGGTAAAAACATATAATTATACTTCTTTGTCCTAAAGCATCTCTTTTTTCCATTTATCCCATTAAATACAGTAAGTAGAATCCTGAACACTCAGTCCAACAGCTGTACTTTCTTATTATGGCTATCCAGTTGAATCCAAACTTCATCAGTGATATAATCTGGAGAGCTACCCTAGTGAATGTTCTTAAAAACTTGCCTCATGCAATTGCAATAAAGGCTTCTACTATTGCTTCTGTTTGGCAGCTGGAATACAAGGAGCTTATTTTAAGAGTACTTATATTGTAAATGACTTGCCAGATTTGCCTCTTTTACAATACTTACTTTATTCCACATAAAATGGGAGACATTAACTCCTATTCTTCAAGCACTTCATCATACAGAATTCTGTAGGTAAGACTGTTCAGAATTTTTCACTTCCAGCAAAAATTCCCCATACCTAATGGGTCAGTCAAATATGAATCTTCATCAAGACCTCAAGTTTCAGCTATGATTAGCTACCCTAAAAAGAAAATCTGTGATAGCTGATATGATAAAGATGATTAAAGGAAAACCAAGAAGTCTTCTTCCCTCAGCATCAATTACTTCCTTTTCTTTAATTCAAAAAATGAGAAAACAGTGGCGATTTTAAATCAAGGAATATATATAAATCAAACAAGTAGATTTGCAAGAAAGAAAAAAAATCACCGAGCACTTGTGTGCAACTTCACATGAAATAATTAGCTCAAGGCCTCCAGTGCGTACAGGTCTGTATCATGCACCTGTCAGTTTATATCTATTCAGCCTCTCATACAAACATACTTAGTTCTGACTACTACTGCAAAAATCTTCCATTTTTTACACAAAAAAGGGAAACAAAAAATAAGGTAAGTTGGTGGCATACTGAAAAATACACAATTAGCTAAGAGAAAAATTTAAGAATTATCTATACAACTAATATACAACAAACATACTGAGATGTCATCCCAAGGCCCAATTTAAGACTATTCTATGTACAACACAGCTGTCAATACACCAGCTGTAATTCAATACAATTATAAGTCATGTCTTAACTTGTTAAGAGACAGCATGGAACAATTTGGTTTTCAGACTTAGACATTTCACAGCCAACAGCAAATTTGTGTAAGTTTTCCAGTACTTTTTCAAAGTTAAATTTCAAATTAGCTAGCAAATGCCATTTAAGCTTTGGTTTGTTGGTGGGTTTTTAACATCATTTTTACACACTAAGCACAAGTATCTCCAGCTACTGATCCACCACTGCTCCCATTACACAGTCAGGAAAGGCTCTAAAAACATGAAAGTTTTTGATATTTAGTTCTGTTGTTTCCAGCAGATTCTCTCCTAATTTTAATCCATACTTTAAGAGAATTTCCATTGCTTTCTACTTATAGTTTAAGGGTTAAAGAGACTGCGTACAATACAGCTTCCAAAACAAAATCTCTTCCATGAAAGTGTAAGGTTTTTTATGGCAAGTTCATTAAAAATGAATAGCTTGATGCATAACAACAGAGCTATATACATTTCAGAAATGTCTCATTTTACAGAGAAAAAGTTAAACAAGTGCTTGTACTTGTCAGTTTTCCTAGTTTTCATTAAGTTCTCAGTATACCTCCTGCATTTTGGGCAGTCTTCAATCACAGAACTGGACATAAAATACACTAGAATTCAATGCAGAGCATCCAACTAATTCATTGTGTATCCCAATAAACATAGGCGTTCATTGTTCATTCAACTGGAAACAACTATTTCCTCCTGTTACAGACTCATGTGGGATGTACTTGCAACCACAAATCAATACTCTTGTGCTGGGATAGGTGTGGCAGTACCAACACCCAATCAAAACCCCTTTTCAGTTCTGGCAACCTCTATCAATCAGGTTATGCCAGAAACAAATGTTACAAATCTGTAGCGCAGTAGCTTCAGGCAATTTCCCAAGACAGTTAAATCTTGAGAAACATACTGAAGAAAAAAAATAAAAATAAAAAAGATTTAATGACAGATGTACAAATTCCCCAATCTCCTTCCCTGTGAGAAAGAATCTCATTTACCCTCTAATCACACATCTAAACTATAGCTGACACATCTGCTATATGACTAGACCTTAAATAGCTGCAAGGAAAACAGGATAGACCAAGGGGCTATTCTCAAATTGTGTTTGTCTCAGAGCTGCATTTCCTTTCGGATTTATTTCTTGAATATTTGCATATCTGATTTTAGTGTTTCAGGTACATAGATGCCTAGAGATCCTCATTCGACAAAATTATTCCACACACAAACAAATGAATTTTCTCTCAGGAGAGTAATACTAAGTTCAAAACTTCCCAAAACAAGAAGTAGTAACAACTAAGTGGAGGAAAAGGGTGAAAATGGTAGTCATCTTACAAACATATCACTGTTTTTGATTAATCACCAAAGTAAGGGGTTTTAAGTAGTATGTTGTTTCAAGAGGCAATTTCCTCTTATTTCGAGGACTTGTGAACCTAAGATGCTTCAGGCAACATCCAGAAATAAAAGACATATCTTTAGTGAATTTTATGACAAGACAATTGCATTTCCAGCTTCTTAAGACCCTTAAAAGCTAAAAATGCAGTTATTTCAGAACAGAATAAAACCAAATATAAATCCTGTAGGAATTAATCCCTTTTTTGTTGTATGTTCCCTAAGTCAGCTTTAGAAAATCAAACATAAACCCCTCTTTCAGAGTCCTGACAAAATCAAGAAAATGCTGCGGTTCATTCAAATATTCTCAAACATTTCTTAGTTTACTAACTGACAGAACTCTGAAAAATACCAGTGCCTGTTTTAATTTACACGTCTTTTTTTTTTTATTATTATTTTGCCAGGTTTTTGGGAAGACACTACCAAACGGCACGGCACACACTTTCAGAGAAATTAATTCACTGCACTTACCTCCACAGTGTTCAGCAGAATCAGTGTTATAGCTTGCCACACCGACTACATAAAACATTTGGGAAACTGTAGTTATATAAGCTGGGCCTCTAACGAGATCTTGCCAGTAGGGAAATGTACTGGTTTGCATAAACAAAGTCAGACTTGGTTGCTGTTGACACCAGTGCCAGTGAGGATAAGACACAGAGGCAGCCCCACACTCGGCACCATGGAGAGCAGTGGCTGCCGCCCGCCCCCGCAGCCAAGGGGCAACATGGGGCAAGAGCACAACTCAACACAGACCCACCACAGACAATATGCAAAGTGTCTGACAAGGCTCCTCTTCCCTACAGGAGAGCCTCACAAGTCTCCCAAGAAAAGCACACGTAGCCTCACACTTCAGTAGATATATATATATAGATCCTGTTCTTTGATAAAATTAGTTCTTGTAGGTAAACTTAAGGACTACTCTCAATTCTGTAACAAAGCCACTGGGTTTTTATGCTGCCAAGACCAGAGAATTTTCTTTACTTCTTTCTGAAGCTTTCAAAAATTCTCCTTTTTTTAATAAGAATTCCTTTTCTATATGTGAGAACAGATGAGGCTCAAGATTAGTAGTGAATGTAGAGCTGAATATAGCTTGTGAGTCAGAACTTTAATTAAGGAACAAACTTTATCAAAATTTCATATAGGCCCATACAGAAGCTAGAGTTTATGATCAGTATGTAATTTCTTTTATATTCTAGAGTGAGAAGGTATGTTACTCCTGTCTACAACTTTACCAAGCTAACAGTTTTTTGAAAGCAGGAAATTTAATTTCCCTCAGGACCAGGGAGCACAGACCTGTAAGAAAAAATCCCCAAACCAACACAAAAAAAAAACAAACAAAAAACCAAAAAACTCCCCCAGAGATAAAAAACCAGCCACAACAAAACCCCAACCCAAAACATTTAAAAATTTCCATTAGAGAAAAAGAGTCTATTACACAAACAGCTTTGACAAAAAAAACCCACAACAAACCAACAACCAAACAAAACCAAAAACAAACAAACAAACAAACCTAAAAAAACCCAGCAACAAACACCCTCCTCCAACAATCTGGTATTTGAAATCTAGTTTATTGTAGAGTATCAACTCACAGTTATGGAAAAGAATGCAAACCAACAGAAGCTAAAGGGGGGTTGGGGAGAGGACTGGCTGAATCTTACCGCATATAACTCTAAGCTAACACTATAATGTTAGACAATATATGGAAAGCTAGTGAACAACCCAGACAAGATAACAGATCCGAAATTTCAAATAAATTTCTACCATTCTGGGTCACAACACACAAAGTATTTTCTTTAATAAATGAGCTATGTTGACAAGACAGGTTAATGTTGAGAAGAAAGACATACATAGATGTTCAAGGTGTTTTGCTTTTTTTTTTTTAGATATAAACATACCATTGATTACTTACTACAATCAGCTATAATAAACTATATTTTGTGTGAAACCTACACTTACAATTACACAAAGCAGTTAAATAAAAAAACCCAAACAAGTCCTTTCCCCTAATCCTTATTAAAGAAATATTTTCCCATTATCTTCATTTGTCAAATTTTAAAAGGACAAAGACAGTCATAGAAGATTACTGAAATACATTTTAGTACGACCTATCCAAACACATCAGCATCCATACTGCGAAATACTAGATCTGAGAAGGCAGTGTCAGACACCCTTTACTAAAAGCTATAGCTTTCAGTCACATTGTGAGCAAAAACACTGTTCAAATAAAAAATATTTGGATTATAGCACACCTGTTTTCTGAACACATTACAATTTAGGTTTATAGAAATTAAATTTTAGGAAACTGGCTGGAAAGACTCTCATAAAAATTAAAACAGAAAACTAGTACTTCTCATATTCACCTCATACTACTGCTTCTAGCTAAAAGGTTGTCTTTCATTTAACGGCAGCATCTTGAAGAAGGACTTCATGAACTTTTTAACATTAGCTATTTTTAAAATCTGTCATTTTGATCCTAGTCAAGTGACAACCCCAGCAAAAGGTTCTTCTTCCTCCTCCTAGCCTTCTAGATTCAGTTAGAAAAGCCTGGCTAAGGAAACAGAACCAGGTAATATGCATTAAGTAGGACAAGATGGTGAATAGCTTTAGACTGTTTTGTTTCTCCTGGTTATTTTTGGAATGCAATGCCTTTGGTTACTGGTATGACATCAGAAATTAGAAGAATACACAGATGCCTGGCTTACTACTGCCAAACTTGTATCAGCCAAGAGACATATACATCTGATTTCATAATGTTATGTTGAGATTTGCTGGGTTTATTTAGCAGCAAGGCTGCAAACAGTTAGAAAAAGTTAGTGACTATTTTAAGGTAATGCCCTCCTCCTCAATACAGTTCAAAGGAGAATGAAGCTTCAATGGAGAACTGGAAGGGTGGAAAACAGTAGTATCACTGACAAAATTACTGTTTTTATTAAAGCCAAAGCCTGATTTCAGAGAATGAGTTATTGAAGTAATATAAGTGCTTAGAAGCTACTCAGGGCTAGAACTTGCTGTACCAAAACAATGACTTATGACAACACTTCAATGCAAGTATTAGATGCAGTACACCTCTAATTGTACTTCTAGACATTAAAGAATAAAGTATGTGTAACCAAGAGGTTGCATGACAATACGGAAATATCCAAACATGCAAAGCAATGCTGTTGCCAAATACAATTTTACTGTGTTTGAAGAAAGTACAAAACCACAATGTTTAATATTAAATTGCAATCTGACTACTTCCAAAGAAGTGCTAAGTCTGTCAATTTGAAACAAATTCTTTGCACATTCATGATATTTCAAATACCAACAACAACAAAAAAACAACACCAAAAACCACACCAAAAAACCCACCAGACTGTCTTCTGCTGATCGATTTTTGTACAACTTGTCAAATCAAAACTCCTTACGGGATTGAGTACTTCAGAGCGCTGTGCCCATACTAATTTACAAGTGTATGAAGTAATTAATCTATAAATACCTTGTAGAGTTACAGAGTTCAACTGCTGATTTCTTTTCTCAAATATACATAAAAGACTCTCCAGTTTACAACTTTTACATCTGAAGGAAAGCATTTCGGTATTGCATTCTTAACTGTGAACTGACACTTCCACCTAAAAAGAAAATTGCAAAAGCCTTCTTTCATAATGCAGTACTTAGCTGAAAACAGTAACAACAACAAAACCCAAAATCCATACATATTCAAAATAATTTTTTTTTTTTTGGTAAGGTTTATATTGTCCTATATAAAAAGCAGCTAAAGGTTGGCAGATTTTAAACTTCATGGGTGTTGCACTATCAGGTTTCATTTATTTCTTGAATGTTCTTTCTTTTTTAGTTTTTAAATTTTGACACGTTTTTAACATTGAAGTTTGTAGTAAAATCCATGTCTTTCAAGTTTTTCTCTAAATATCCTTAATGTGTTGATGTACCGGATTTAACAGCTGAAGTACAGACCAGAGCAGTAACATCTCAGTTTTCCAGCTCCTTGTAACTCTATATTATCTAATTATAGCAGTGAATAATGAACAAGAGGATGCATATAGAATCTTAAGAGTCATTAGGTTGGAAAACATCCTTAAGACCATCAAGTCCAACTGTAAACCTAACACTTGCAAGTCCACCACTAAACTATGCACCCAGCTGCCACGTCATGTTATTTATCCTCTTCCTCAATTTATTTATTTATGCATTTTTATTATTCTTTTGGATGGTTGTAAAATAAGGAGAAAGAAAAAAACCCAAACCAAAACAATCTCAGAGAACCTGATATACACACAAGTGTATTGAAGAGGCACTTTAGACTAGTAACATATGTGAATGTGTGATCAGACAGTTTTGCAACAACATCACACTTTCAGTTACACATACATATAGGAAATATCTTTAGAACACTAAGTTATCAGTGGCCTCAGAAGAACTCTGAGTTACCAGTCAACCATTAAAACTATGTGGGTGGAGAGCAAAGGAATTCATTTGAATATTTTTTTAATATTAAAAATACTTCATTCTTGTCCTCCTTCTTTCTTCTTGATGTCTTGTGATAAAAGACTGTAAAGTCATTGACCTAATTCACACATCACAACACTGAGCTCTAAAATATACCCATATCAGGCCAACATAGAACCCCAGCAGTCTCACCTTATAGGTTTGCAATGATAATGAAGAACCATTTGAGAGATAAATGGTCCTTATTAACTAAACCACCAAATTCTGTAATTTTTGTCCTACAAAACACAGAAGGTAAGAAAGACCTCTTCAGGTTTAAACTAGAAGCCACAGCTGCTTTAAAGCAATTCATAGTGCATCAACTAGGAAGTATTCAGATAAAGACAATAACTGATGATTTTACCGACGTTCTGAAGAAGATATTGAGAGCCTGAAAGCTCTACTTATTTCTTCTGAACTATAGCAGATAGTATTAAAGAAATGACATTTTTACCCAGTTCCATCTTTCTCCTTATACCATCATGGGTACAGAAAACTTCTCTTCTGTGAATATCCCTTGCTAAGACCATAATTACTGCAGAATAAGGACACAGTTGGAACACCACATAGAAAGAGTTTGACAGGGAAGACAGAGAGACTACACTAGCATGATGAAAAAAAGAAAAATCTTGAGATAGTTAGACACAATATTTCTGGAGCCAGTTTCTCATTTCCTACGTAAGAAGTCTCTCCCTTCTTAGAGGACTTATTTCAGCTATCTTTGGAATAATTAACACGAAACAAAATTAAATATCTCCAGAGAAATGTAAATTAATTGAATATCTAATATTACATTTTCATATCTTTTAGTCCTTGCTACTATTTTTAATGTAGTAACATAATATTTATTCACACATTACCAGTCAGAAATAATATGAAAAATACATGAAAAATACTGACATTAAAATATGTACTTAAATCACACCCGCCTCAAAATTTCCGTTCTGTTCATGCAATCCTAGAACTGTTACAAATACTGGCCTCCTGCCAGAGTTAACACACATTGGAGAGATGACATAAGGCTGCTTAAAAAGCTAAATCCCAACTTTTGTAAAAACTGTTAATGGCATCAACTACAACATGATGATAGCTAACATCAAAACAGTTCTACAGGGATTTTTACATTCTCATGTAAAAGCCTGGTTTTAAGGGCTCTGTTTTTAAAGTTTTCTTATAATTTTATGCACAATGAACTTGCTGCAAGAGGTTTAGTTGTTTTGTTTCCTGAGGCAGAATACTTCCAAATAAAAACTGACACAGTTTCACTGGAAACATTTTGTTAAGAGTCATTAATATAAGTTAACCCTTACAGCTCCTCCTTCCATAGAACTGCATTCTGTGATAGCTGAGGGACACTTTTAACCATCCCAGAAAAAAGAATACATACAATAAAAAACATAAGCATCTGAATTAAAGATCATCCAATTTGCTCTTTAGTCTTTGAAATAAATTTACTATCTACATCTCCTAGAAACTGAGTGGATTAACAACAACATTAACGTCTGTTGACTAAGTACTTCTCTCTAACACAGGAAGACAGAAGGAAAATCAACGATTTTTTTTTTTTAAGTAGTTTCCCAAATACAGACCAGAAGAAGAATTCTGTTGGAAGAATTGAGAACAGAAGTCAGGTCTCAGGAGTCTCATATTCTAGTTTCTTGTTTACTCAAGGATGATGTGCCTTGGTTAACTTTGTTAACATAGTCTTTGAACTGAGTTTTCTGGAACCTTTCCAGAACTGAACCATCAAGCTCTAAGTACGTACCAAGGAAAAACATTAGTGTTTTACACAGTTTCTTTTTATTAAATAGACACAAATGCTAACTGTAGGGTAGAGATCATCTTCATGGCACTTACAGACTCTTCTTCCAGAATCAGATAAAATATTCTGGGTTGGAAAGGACCGTAAAAGTCAGCCAATTCCAACCCCCCCGCCATGGGCAGGGACACCTTCCACTACACCAGTTTGTTCAGAATCTCATCCAGCCTGGCCTCGAACATTTCCAGGGGTGGGACATCCACAGCTTCTCTAGGCAACCTGGTCTAGTCCATCATCACCCTCTCAGTAAAGAATTTCTTCCTAATATCTAATCTAAATCTATCCTTTTTCAGTTTGAAGCAAATCCCGTTTTATCACTACACGACCTTGTCAAAAGTCCCTCTCCAGCTCTCTCGCAGGCCCCTTTAGGTACTGGAATGTGCTCTAAGGTCTCCCCAGCGCCTTCGCCAGGCTGAACAAGCCCAGCTCTCTCTGTCTTTATAGGAGATGTGCTCCAGCCCTCTGAACATCTTTGTGGCCTACTCTGGACTTGCTCCATAGCCCTCTGATCATCTTCTGAGCCCTTCTCTGGACTTGCTCCAGCAGGTCTATGTCTTCTGTATGCTGGGGACCCCAGAGCTGGACACAGCACTCAGGAGAGTAAAGTTGAGAAGGAGAATCAGTTCCCTTGACCTGTTGGTCACATTTTTGACTCAGCCCTGGATACTGGGTTGGTTTTCCGGGCTGCAAGAGCACATCGCCAGGTTGTATTTTCTCATCAATCAACACTAACAGGTGTTTCTTTCTCATCAGAGCTGCACCAGTTAATGTAAAATTTCTGCAACAAATATCATACAGTCCAACCAATACTGAAGATTCTCATTTTATAATCCCAGCACAAATCATGCAGCTATTCTGTATAAGTCAAAGATTTATGTTGATGTCACAAAACTTGCACAACAGACTTTACAGACACACTTAGGATATGGATTTCTCAATCAAAAATGCTCAAGCTACAAACTACATCACAAAGAAAGAAAGAAGAAATAAAACAAAAAAAAAGCAACACCCCAACAAATCCAAAATGAGAAACAAGCCACTTGAACTCTTGTAGGACTCATGAAAACTAAAGTCATTCTCTCCTACTGATGTAAGCATAGCAGCACCTTGCTTTTTGTTTCTATTCCAGTTGTCTTATGCAAACTAATTAAATATATATGCATATTTTCATCTGCAGCAGGCATAATTCAACACTGCATTAGCACTCCTGCATGCAGTACTACAAACACATACATGCAATCTCATAATCGCAGTTTATTTCTTGTTGGCTTCAATCTTTGTGTCAGATGCTACTTTATCCCAAACTGGTACACAGATCTTCCGAAACGCCTGAAAATAAGGAGCTTATACTGGAGAGGAAGACCTAAAATTGCTTCAGCTACAAACTACCACAGTCTTTGAACATGACATGAAGTATCATCTTGGCTTTTTTAGACCTGCATTTCCAACCATTTGTTTTACCTTCCCCTGTGAATTAAGCATATTAAAGTTAAATCAAGTAAGTCTTTCTCTCCCACCCAAAAGTAAAAATATAGTTAAGCACTTCAGAAGTGTTTTGCTTAGTGAAAAGGATTCATACCTTATTTTGCCCCACTCGGAATTACTGATTAAATCTGGTTATTAAACAAATTTCACCTTTTACTTTGTGTTCCTGTATTGTTTTGACTAAAACATCAGATTCTCTTTAAGTAATGAAAAAACATAACTGAGGAATCCTAATTTTGGAATTTTACATTTAATTCATGAGTGACCCTCATCTTCTGTGGGGAAAGCATTTTCTTCTGCTCCTACTCACAGCTCATAATATACACTGCACAAGGATAGGCAAAAATAAACTATGGAGTCACATTTCTCTTGTCAGAAGACAGAAGCTGTCTGGATAACTCAACTGTGTGTATTACTTTGACAATGAATATTTAGATTTCCTCTCACCCCACTATAATGGTGGGTTTGTTTTGACCTGGTAAAGTGCCTTCTGCTCTAAATCCAAAGGGAGAGTTAATACATCTTCAGGACACTCTTAGAGAAGAGTTGGAACAAAAATTAAATAAATCGGGAAAACAGTTGAAAGATGTGAGAAGTATCTTATATATAAGACATTAAACAACTTGAGAAGCACAATTAAGAAGTGGTACTCCTAACAATGAATTCCTAGATTACTGAAGAAGAATTTTATGCACATCTGCTGGTAAGCATTTGAAAAAGCTAGAACAGCAGACTTTGGTCAATAGACCTTAACAGAAATATTCTAAAATCTTTTTGCAACAACTTACTTCAAGGAATCTTCTGCAAAGTGAAGTTAATTCTTCTGTGAGACTTAAGTCTCACTCAGGGGAATAAAGTTTATTATGTAGATATTTTTCCCCTGTAGCTTGACTCCTTCCTCAAGGATTAATTTCTGCAGCCAGTTATCAAATCAGGCTTCAGATTCTAGAGCAGATCAGAAAGTTTAGATCGTACTTTACCCAGAAGTTTCTATAATTTTTTTAAGCCTCCCTTCCTGAAAGGTCAAGTAATAAACAGAAATGTAGGACCTGAGCCCTCTAGCTACAGAACTGTCAAAATGTGCACCTCTACCTTAACAAAATTTATTTTATATAATACCTTTAATCTCAATCCTAATCTTTAAAATCTTCATTTTATTGTTGAAATAGGTGCAAGAGACGTATTTTTACATACAACCTGGTTTACATTTAAAAATACTATTATTCACTCCAGACCTTCACTCAATAGAAAGATCAGCTGATTTCCCAAGTTTTCTCCCTAAAACTTGAAAACAAAACACAACACAAACTAAAACACTGCCAGAATCTGCAAGTCACTGGGAAACATACAAGACTCCAGTCCTGCAAAAGTCTAATTCACTTGTAAACTCCTTGTACAAGCACACAGTTTGCAATTATTTTAAATACACAGCAGAAAACAACACATAGGTTTTATTTACACTAATCTGAAGTCTTTGTCGAGACAGACTTGCACATAATATATAGAATTTTAGATGAACCCTACTATGGATCATAAAAAAAATATGAAAAAAAAGGTATTTACTTTCACTCTCTTTACATTTTCCAGCACAGGAGTTCAAAATACTTCAGCGCCATGCATTTAAATCCATAATTAACTCACATCCCCCTCAAGATATCTGACGCATAATAAGTGAAAGTGCACAGGGCACATGTCCAGTGATGTGGAACTCATGGGAAATACACAAATGACTTCATATCAAAAGTGGAATGCTGTTTCTGAAATCAACTATAAACTGCTGGGTAATTTCCTGGAGAAAGTAAGGGAAATATATCAAAGGCACATACACAAATATAAGTTCTTCTTTGAAAGTCTTACTTTACATATTCACCTAGGCCTTACGGTAAGCCTAAAACACGTTCAGGGTCTCCAGGTGCTCTTTGCCTGGGAGCACACCTTTTAGGACATACCTTTTAGGGAGCACAAATCTGTAGTAACATCTTCAATGCTTCAATTCATTATTTGTATGCACATGGAGCAAAACCAAGGAGATTATTCATCTTATCATAGTTCAACTTTTCTGTTTATGTAATTAGAGTTCCACTGATGTTAACATCAAAAGAAACTGGACTTTGAATTCAAGGACAATATACCACTCAGTCATCAGCCTTCCAACACATTAAGGTGCACGGTGTGCCACAATAAATACTATTTTTAACTGGTCAATGGTGCATCAACTGTATATAAATATGAACTGTCTCCACTGTGAGACTGCCAGCAGTCTTCATTCTCTTCACTCTTAGTTCCAACGAAATGTCACCTTCATCCATTTTAGCATACACATTAAGAATACTGGCAGTTCCCACAGTGCTTTAAAAATACCTTTAAACGTTCCAGCTATTAAATTCCTGACAAAATTACTTCTTCTGCTTTCTCTTTAATAAAGATAATCTGCCTCTCATTTCCTAAATAACGCTATTTGCCTACATCTTGAGCATCACACAAGAGAGATTACAGCACCAAAGCATTGTTTTAAGTTATTCTAAGTAAATCACAGCTACAGCCACATCTGAAACATTGGGCCTACCTGCCTTAGCAATAGGCTTTAAAAACACCTCCTAGCTTGACTCCAGCCTCTCACAAAGATACAATGTATTCTCTAGGCTGGGGATGACATAATGAACACTGTTCCATCAGCAATAGCAGCCCAGAAATTTTCTCACACTTCACCCTCACTATCTAAGGCACTTCAGCTATTGCCAGACACCTTAAATAACAGCACTTCAGCAAGGGGAAGGCAAGCATCACTTGAATTTCTCCGTTTAAAGAGCCTCGGAGAAGGGCTTACAACAGAGCTAGAAGAGAAGCTACAATTTCCACAGAACAAATAACCAGTACCAGCCCAGCAGCCAGGGATGCGCTCCCGCACACCGGGATACCTGGCTGTGCCAGGCGGGATTCGGACACAACTAGCGGGGGCCAGTACTGCGGCAGCTCCCGCGAGCGGCTCCTCTCCAGCCCCGCGGCTCCCGGAACGCCGGAGCTCTCCCCGCGGGACCACGGCGCGCTCCTGCCCGCGGCCACCGGGAGATGCTCCCGGGGACCGCGGGCGCTCCAGGCTCGGCCTCCGGGGTACAAATCCAGCCGCATCCCACCCGGATTTGCCATCAGCCCCGACAGTCTGCCCCTCTCCAGGCCCACTGCTGCCCGCATGCAGGGAGCGAAGGGAAACAGAGCGGAGGAGGAAGACACCCGAGGCGGCAGAGGACCCGGCGCGCCTCCCTCACCTTCGTCAGCTGGGCGATCTTCTTGCTCATTTTGAAGTGCAGGTCCGGGCTGTGCTCGGCGCCCAGCCCCGCC